>CABHPH010160299.1:0-16292 GCA_902168325.1 Peromyscus nudipes | reverse complement strand
TAGGCAGAGCCAGGTGGATCTCTGTGAGTTCAAGGCCAGCCTGGGCTACCAAGTGAGTTCCAGGAAAGGCGCAAAGCTACACAGAGAAACCCTGTCTCGAAAAATCAAAAAAAAAAAAAAAAAAAAAAGAAGTGTTTCAGATTTTTGCCAGGTGGTGTGGTGGATCTCTAGGTTGGAGGCCAGCCTGGTCTACGTAGTTCCAGGACAGCCTGGGCTACACAGAGAAACCCTGTCCAAAAAAGCAAGCAAACAAAAACAAACAACAAAAAGGATGCATGCCACTATACCTGGTCCAGCATTCTCTTAAACCCATAATCCTCCTGCCTCCAGAGGGCCGAGATTACTGGTTTGAGCCACCACACCTGGATTTGCAGCGTCTCTTTAAATCATGACCTGTAAGTATGTTAAGTTGACTTCGTTTCAATAAAACCACGACGTTTTAAGAAGACTGAAAAAAGAGCCATAGCCGCAGTGACAAATGTCTGGGAACAGCACACACTGTCCCACTCTGGGTTCAACTGTTACAGTGAGGCCAGACCCACGGAAGAAAGAGACAGATCACCGTGTGCCGATAAGAAGCTAGCCCCAGGCAAAAAGAAACCCAGGAGTAGAAGGTGGCAGTTGCCATTTGCATTAAATAAATAAATACACACCCATGACATGAATGTAGAATATTACCAGAAGACAAACTAAGCTGCTTAGGAGCCTGATATATTAGTTTCCCTAACCCAGCATCACCTTCGAAGTAATGGCCTCCCTCAGATTGTCCTGTGGCCCTGTCCATGGGGCATTTTCTCGATTACTAATGGGTGTAGGAGGACCCAGCCCACTGTGGGAGGTGTCATCCCTAGGAAAGCTAGCTGAGCGAGCCCGAGACAGTAAGCCAAGCTAATCAGCATCGTTCTTCCACAGTGTCTCTTTGTTTCTGCTTGGAGCCCCTGCCCTGGCTTTCCTCAATGATGAGCTGTACCTGTAAGCGGAAATAAATCTTTTCCTACCCTATTTGTTATTGTTCACACTGTGTACCACAATGAAGAGCAAGTTAGGACAGAGCTTATGGGTAGGGTACGGGTAAAGGGTCAGAGGTGAAAGGCACTTGTCAGTTAGCTCCCCAACTTCTAGAAGTACTTTATTCTTTAGACAAGATCTCACTATGTAGCCCTTGAACTTAAAATCCTCCTGCCTTAGCCTTCTGAGCACTACCACTATTTCAAAGGTGCACTGTAGTTTTTCAATGAAAAGCTATTCAGCCGACTGCCAAGATGGATCTGTGGGTAAAAGCACTTGCCACCAAGCCTGATGACTTAAGTTTGATCCCTGGGCCCCACATGGTAAAAGGAGAGGATCAACTCCTATAAGGTGTCCTCTGGCCTTCACATGTGTGCCAAAACACACATATACACAAATAAAGAAATTGCTATAAAAAATCTTGTTAATTATTCAATAGGGGCCTGGAGACCTAGCTCATTTGGTAGAGTGTTTGCCTTACACGCACAAAGCCCCGGGTTCTATCCTCAGCATTGCATTCAAACAAACAAACAAACAAAAAACAGCATTGTGGTGCATGCTTCTCATCCTAGCCCTGAGAACCAATGGCAGGAAGATCATAAATTGAAGGTCATCCTTAGCTCCATTCCATGTTCCAGGCTAGCTACATGAGATCCCTCTAAAACAAACATGACTGGCAAGATCGCTCAGTGGCTAAAGGTGTTTGCCACCCAACCTGCTATCCTGAGTTCTGTCCCCAGAACCCACATGTAGGAAAGACAACTCCCACAAGTGGTCCCCGGACCTTCATACGAATGCTATGGGCGGGCACACATCCACACATGCGCACCAAAATAAATAATAAATAAATAAAACTCACACTAATCGATAAGTAATAAAATTAAAGCACACCTCTGCAACTGAAAATTGCTGCTTAAGTGCCCGGACTCTGTCTGCTGCAAACAGTCTCCTCAGACAGTCGAGGAACTGAGTCAACAAACAGCCCAGTGTGGGGTGACAGTGCTGAGGAGAGGCACAGCCGCCAGGACCAGAATTTCATCTGAGAGCTGCAAATATCCAATGATTTTTTTTTTCCTGTGCCCTTAAATGCCAAAGCAAAAGCCTCTTGCCACTGTGGTTTGCAATAAAATAAAAAAATAATAAAAAATCATTAGCCTTTTGGCTACCAAGCTCCCAGCCACCCCAGGCCCCAGCCACCCCAGGCCCCAGCCACCCCAGGCGCCAGCCAGTGTGCCCTTCAGAAGCCAGCCGGCTTGACAGCTCTGGGAACCAGAGGAGCCCTGCTGCTGTTTCGATATCACGGCCACGTTGACCAACTGGGGTTGCTGTCATTTCACAAGAACTTCCCTGGATCAACTTCCCCCACCTGCTCTCAACCCCACCCCACCCCCACCGCCACAAAAAATGGAAACACTTTTGTCTTTAAAAGACATCTTGACGGAATTCGACAAAGACTGAAGAATGAACAGGGGCTGCTCTGGTGGGTGGGGCCAGAGAGTACTTACAGAAGCCCTCGATCTTGTCTGCAGTCTTGCTCCAGGCCACCTGCCGAGTCTCCATGATCACCTGTACCGTCCTCCGTTCCGAGGTGCCCTTGCGGGCACTGAACACAGTCATCACCGTCCCTAGCTCCAGGGCTCTCTTGATCTGACTCTTCTCATATTCTGGAAGGGTGTCCACATTGACCATGGCAGTCATTGTCAGTCACTCCAGGGAGAGAAAAGAAGCAGGAGAAATATGGAGGCTCTGAGGGGCAGGATAAAGAAAAAAAATGGACTGATTTTAATTAACAGAGGTGGGTGAGTGAGTGGGGGTGTCAGTATCAGGAGACAAGAGCCTGTCTCATTCCCACTGGGCTGAGCTATAGGTGAAGGTTCTGGTGCCAAGAGCCCTTGGCCACTTAGAGAGTGGAGCCGGAAGGCAGAGGTTTAAATAAAGTCTGGGTGGAGAGTAGGCCACTGGCTGGCCTCCATGACCCCACCGCTACACAAGCTTTGAATAACCAAATCACCATAGCTTGATAGGTGACCCTCCACTCTTCTTGTCCGAATTTGAATAACCAAAGCGGTTCCTCTGTTAACCTCTGTTCTCCAGCAGTGTAGCTCACCTGCTAGAAGATTCCTCCTTATCCGTTTACAACAAAATTAGAGCAACCGGTTCCTCTGCATAACCATGAGGCCAAAAGGGCAGAAAATGCCCAGGCCTGGCAACCCCCAACAAATCCAGGTGTGGGGTCCTGCAGACAGTGGCTTCTCCACACCTCCAGTTCCATCCCATCCCTTCTTGGTTTTGTTTATGGGTTTTTTTAATTGTTGTTTGTTTTGTTGTTGTTGTTGCTGTTGTTGTTTTTTGAGACAGGGTTTCTCTGTGTAGTCCTGACTGTCCTGGAACTCACTCTGTAGACCAGATCTTGAACTCAGAGATCCACCTGCCTCTGCCTCCCTAGTGCTGGGATTAAAGGTGCACGCCACCACCGCCCAGCCCATTCCATCCCTACTTTAGGAGAAAGTCTGGCCCTTCCAAAGCCCAAAGGGAAAGCTGCAGCCTTCAGCAATGCAGAGCATCCAGGGGTCTCGGGAGCAGGGCACTCCAGCAGGCAGCTGGTACTCAAGAGAGTATTCCAATCATTGTCTGGACTTTCTCATACCCAAAAGCAATCAGAAAATCCAGAATCCAGACATTCTTCCCTCTTCCTGGCTTCTCCAAGGAGCTCTCTACTGGGCCCTGGACTGTGCTTCTTGCCCTGGGCTCCTGAGATTCTCAGCCCAGTGGCTGGCAGCATTTTAGAAGATAAATCCAATTCCATCACTCCTCAGCCCAAAGCCTATAGCCCTGGAGCCTGCTAGATAAGGAGCTGCATCTGTACAAGGAGGAGCACCACGCCCTTTGGGCCTCATTTCCAGCCATGCAAAGGAAGGCAACATTACCTACCTCGTAAGCATTGAACAAGTTTACCGATCTTCTCAGGCCCTTAAAACAAGGACAAAAGCCGGCAGCCGTGATGCACCTCCTAGCACTTGGAAACGGGGAGCAGGGGTATCAACTCAGGGTCAATCTCTGCTACACACAGTGAGTTAGAGGCTACCCTGAGCTACACAAGACAGTATCTCAAAACAGTAGGACCTGGGTTCAGTTCCCAGCACCCATGTCAGGCAGCTCACAACCACCAATAACTCCAGCTCCAGGGGGCCTGATGGCCTCTTCTGACCTCCACAGGCACCAGGCACTCACATGATACATATACATACATGCAGGAAAATACTCAAACACATAAAAAAAAAAAAATTTTTTTAATTTAAAAAAATCAACCGGGCGGTGGTGGCGCATGCCTTTAATCCCAGCACTCGGGAGGCAGAGCCAGGCGGATCTCTGTGAGTTCGAGGCCAACCTGGGCTACCAAGTGAGTTCCAGGAAAGGCGCAAAGCTACACAGAGAAACCCTGTCTCGAAAAACAAAAAAAAAAAAAATCAGCTAAGAGGGTGTGAGTGGGTCTGTAACCTCAGCCCCTCCTCCTTCCAGGCCCCACAGTTGACACTCTGTATCCACAGGGGTTATCAAGCAGCACTAAAGAACTATCCCAGGACAAAGAACGGGAAGTGAGAGGCAGTCCCTGGACTGGAGCTGTTAGGGCCTCTAACCTGCTCAGCCTCTAGACAAACTGCTCTGAACCTCAACCTTCTCACGCGCAAAATGGGGATAAACTACCCTAGGGTATGGATGGTATGTTTTTACCAACTAAGAGCCGACTGATGAGTGTTTACCCATGGCATTGAACACTCAACAGTGTATCAGCCGCGTGTATCAACTAGGATGCAAATGCCAGGGAGCAGGGAGAGGCCCAGGCCTTGCCCTTTGCCCCTTCCTGCATCTCCACATGTCACCCAGCCAAAGGCCCCTCTGTGGGAGTGCTAGGCGTGGGAAATCCTTCTCACCACCTGCTCTCCGGCTTTGGGAAGCAGACCTGAAAACACCGTCAGAGTCGGGTGAATGCCGCCCCCCAGGAGCAGTAAGAAGAGCCCAGATCTAGTCAGGGAAGTGTCTAGGGGGCTGAGGCCTCAGAGAAATTATCTGGGAGAGGAAGATGTCTGGATTCAATCTTGTAAAAAGATGAAGGGCTGGGGATATGGCCCAGAAGGTCCAGTGCTTGCCCAGCATATATGAAGCCCTGGGTTTGGTCCTTAGCACCACATAAAGAGGGCGGCGTGCCATAAGTCTATAAGCCCAACATAGGGGAGTGGGAGCAAGATCAGATATTCAAGGTCAGCCACAGTTAAGGCCAATTTGAGCTATACTAGACCCTATCAAGATAAAATGAGAGACTCAGCTGGGCACGGTGTCACACACTCGGGAGGCTGAAGCAGGAGGGTGGCTAGGAGTTCAAGACCAGCCTAGGCTACAGAGTGAGACCCTGTTGGAGGAAGTCTTCTAGTCTAGGGAACAGGCTTCAACCAACACAAGCCAGGATGCAAATTCCACAAGGTACACCCTGAGCTCTCCTGTCCCCTCAGGAGCTACCTCACACACAGCTCACACTGTCACTGTTAGCCCCTGGGGATGGGAAAGGGGGATTCTCAGCTATTTCATTCGTTTGGAAAGAAGAACCAGAAGGGAAATGGAAGGTGCTAGGCCCCCTGGCGAGTATCTGTTAATATGCGCTCCCCTAGACATCACATCAGTTTACCCAGGTGCCTCACTGACAAATGCCTGGGTAATAGGGCTCAGGTGTAGAGCACTTGCCCAGCAAGAGCAAAGCCCTGAGTTCAGTTCCCACTACTGAGGGAAGGGAGGAATCAAAATCCATCCAGCGAGGAGAAAATGACATGACCAAGGTCACAGGTGCAGGTGTCAGGCACAAAGCATGAGGACAGTCATTTGAGTCTGATCCTTCAATGCCTGCTTTCTGGAACTCAGAATTCTGGTAGAATTTGACCACATCCTAACAAAACTGGCTGACCCTTTGAAGAGCGGGTAGGGGGCTGGATGGTCCAAGGTCACGCAGCTTACAAGCGGAAGAACCAGGGCTTGAAAGCTGGTGCCCATTGCACAGCTCTGCCCTGTACAGACTGCTCCAGCCAGGCATCTCCTCAGTTCCCCACTGCCAGGCGCACAGGATAGGTTCCCTCCAGTGAGGCAAAAGCCTGGCTCTCAAGCCCTGAAACAACACCATGCTAGGAAGACATTCTGGATGGGGCACCAGGCGACCAAGTCCAGTTCAGGCAGAATTCCATGCTTTAGCACCCAAGGCAAGAAGGTCTCCAGGTGACTGTGACCCCAGAGCAGGACCCTGGCCAACAAGACAACTCCCTCTTTGCTTCTGTTTTATCCTTCCCAAAATAATAAATAGTCTGGTGATCCATCCCCCCCCCCCTTCCCCCCCCCCCCCTACCTGCCCCCAATGCCCAACCCCCACTCTTGTGGGTAACCTGGTCAACTAATGTTTTCAACACAAACATGGCTGGAGTGAGGAGTGAGAAGAGACCTCGTTTTCACATTTCTATGCCCCTCACACTTTGAAAACAGCTTCTCATACACACGAACCCCAAAACAGGAAACAGGGACTGTCCTTCTCTTGAACACTCTCTGCACATTTGGGTCAGTACTGGATTTCAGCCAAAACCTCAAGAAAGAATTCTACTAGACTTTGGCTCAGATGAACCCTTGAATATTGCCTTTTCTTCCTGCTGCACCAGGGCTACTGGGGTTCATCTTACACCCCCCCAAAGCATCAGAGGAAGCCAAGTTCCAACCCAAGAACCAAGCAACGTCCACCTCTACAGATGGACGTGAAAACAGGTTTGACATTTTTTTTGAGGGTACCTGTAAGCATCTTTTAAAGTATAAATATGCAAATGTTTTTGATCCAGCAAGCACACATGTGCAGAGGAACATCCATGAGGATGCTCACAGGGCCATAAGACCAGGAAACCCTTTGACTCCTCATCTCTGGGGGGAAGGGGGAAACCTTAAGTAAATAAGCTCAGGCCAAGAGTATTGGTACACGCCAGTTCTCTCAGCATTTGGGAGGTGGAGGCAGGAAGATCAAAAGTTCAAAGCTAACCTGAACTACATAATGAGACCCTGTCTCAAAAATAATAAAAACCTTAAATTTTATCAAAGCTAGGGAAAAGAATGAACTTATAGCCGGGTAGTGGTGGCACAAGCCTTTGATCCCAGCACTTAGGAGGCAGAGATAGGTAGATCTCTGTGAGTTTAAGGTCAGCCTGGTCTACAGAGTGAGTTCCAGGACAGTCAAGCCTGTGACATAAAGAAATCCACTCTCAAAAGACCAAAGGAAAAAAAAGAATTTATAAATTATTATAAACAATTTAACCTTGGGAGATTCATGAGCTATTTTGATAAAAAGAAATTTACAAACCAGTGAGCTATAAATGTTGCTTATTGTAATAAATAAAAAATTGTAAGTTTCACAACAGTTGCTTGTAAATCCAGAGGAGGGGTCACTGGGAGCAACTGGGAGGAGGCAGGTGGGTTTATGTTAATTGATATAGAAAAGCCCTTATTTGGGACAGAGAGGGGGCAGGGGGTTGCCTGTTTTTGAAATAAAATGTTTGCAGAAGCTTTCCCACCAGTAACTTCCCACCAACTCCACCCAGGAGGCGCAAAGGGGTTCTTCACTGGTCCTTCCCGCTGGAGCTCCTCTAGAAGACCTCACACGCCCCGCCTTGCCTAAGAGGCTGCAGCACCCAGCAATTTTAAGCATCAATAAAATCCACAACCAAAATCCCCTGGGGCTGCTACGCTGTGGCTCACAACCGTGCAAAATGGGTAACAGTCTAGGACCAGCCCCGACCCCAACATCCTGTTAAGTGTCCCGCAGAAGAAAAAGCAGGGGCCATGACCTGTGCCCACCAGGAAAGGCCTTTGCTGCCAGGGTCAGGAACTGCAGGGCGCCTCTTCGTGAACGGGGAAAACAGGCTCTGGGCTAGAACAGCGCCCAGGAGAGAAACCTGGACTCGGAGCAGCTCCTCGCTGTCTGCGGTGTCACATAAATGGAACTGAAATTCAAATTTAGGTCTCGGAGAGGAGGCCACCTGTTTTTCGGGTGTGTCGCCCCCCACATGCTGACAATCTCTCACTAGTTTGAGATCAGGGTATCGAAAGGGCTCGCCCCAGCCTCTCCAGACATCAACCTCCGGGGTCCATATTCAACCCACCTTTCCCTCGAATTCTGGTTTCCTACGGGGCGAATGACTCCTTTGAGATCCCCAACTGAACAGAAAAACACATTTCTGAGTACAATTATGGGAGGGGCGGGTCTCAGGAATCGAATCGCGTGAGGAGAAAAGGCTGTTCCTCCCCGACCCCGGAGCCACCTGTGTAATACTGGGAAGTACTGTCCCAAGTTCAAAATCAAGGGGTCAGGGCTGTCCCGCAAGCAGGAACGTGCCTCCCGCGCAGGACCCTTAGCCGCAGCAGCCTTGAAGGCCGACGCTCCAGTCACCCCAGCACCCGGAGCCGCGTCTCTCATTCAAACCCTGGTTGGCCACCGGACGCTCCGGAGAGGTGGCGCCAGCCCCGGGGGAGGAAGTGGCCGGCGGCTAGGCTGGGCCGGGCTGTCCCCAAGCAGGGTTCCCCAGGGCACACCCGGCCACCTGCCCCGATCGCGCACCCCAACCCTGCCCGCGCCCGCTGCGCTGCATCGCAGTCCCCACCCAACGCGGTGCCAGCTCGCGGGTCCCGAGCGCACTCAGGTCCCCGGGCGCCCAGTTCCTCCAGACCACTTACCTGGTAGTGCCACCGGAGCGCAGCCACCCGTCCGATCCCTAGGCCTGCCAGCCACGGGTGGGGGGGCCACAGGGGTCCCCGCGTGCAGCAGCCGCCTGGGGCCCTGAGTGTCCGGCAGCACACGTCTTGTTCAGCCGGGCTCCTACTTCTGCTTTGGCAGCGGCCGCGCCACGTGACTCTTCGGGGCCGCCCCCCTCAACGCGCCGCCCCGTCCCAAGGCGGGTCCCGACCCGCCAGAGCACCCCAAAAGCGCACGCCCTGACCCACGCCCCTACCCGCCGAGGGGGAAACTGAGGCAGCCCGGGGACTACCTGCCTGGCCGCGATCACTTAGCCAGGTGGACAAAAATTTCCCAAGAACATTAGCGTTTGGAGGGGCACCTCTGTGTGTAGATATCATGCATGCATTTACTATCTTCGCCCACTCGGGGTTGATAGAGTTGAAGTCAATGCATTTCTTCCTACCTTAGACGTCTTAAGTAATCCAGACTCAGTTTCTCCCTCTGCAAAACAGATTAAAAAAAAAAAAAAAGTAGTTCCAGGCCTAAAAGTTTGTTGCAAAGAGTAACTGAACCCTAGAGAATTGGTGTCTTAGTTTTGGATTGTTTTGTTGTTGTTCGTTTTGGGTTTCTGAGATAGGGTTTCTCAGTGTAACAGTCTTAGCTGTCCTGAAACCCGCTCTGTAGAGCACCAGGCTGGCCTCAAATTCGTAGAAATCCTCCTGCCTCTGCCTCCCTAGTGCTGGAATCAAAGGCATGAGCTACCATCCCTGGCTCACACTAAATCTGTCATCAAAGAGATCATGATCACATTGACCACCTAATCATGGGTCCATCCTCAGAAATAATGACTAAACCTGGGGACACTTTAGTATTTTTTTTTAAGAACTTCGACCTGTATTATCATTGGGGGATTTTATTTTGTTTGTTTGAGATAAGGTCTCATTATGTATTCCTGGCCAGCCTAAAACTCACTGTGTAGCCCAGGCTGGCCTCCAACTCACAGATACCTTCCTTCTTCTGCCTCCTGAGTGTTGGAATTACAGGTGTGGGCTATCACACCTGGCTTTGGGTTTTTGTTGTTGTTGTTGTTGGTGGTGGTGGTGGTTGTTGTTGTTGTTAGTGGTGACGGATTTTTGTTTTCAGGTGTGGTGTGTGTGTGTGTGTGTGTGTGTGTGTGTGGTTTTGAAAGCCTTGCTCTCTCATGCTCCTCTGGTCTTGGACACGGCTGGTCAGTGCCTGACGTCAGGAAGATCATGAGCATGCGTGGCTACAGCCTCACCACAAAGGCTGCGCAGGAAATGGTGAACACCAAAGAGAAGCTGTGCTGTGTGGCCCTGGACTTCAAGGAGGTGATGGCCACTAGGGTATCTTCCTCTTCCCTTCGAGATGGGACAGGAGCTTCCTGATGGTGTGTTTCCAGCCTTGGTTCTGGGGCACCACCCATCTTCCATTCATGTACAGGGAGCCAGCTCAGAGGGTAAAGGCACCTGCCACCAAGGCTGCCAACCTGTGTTCTGTTCCAGGGACCCACATGGTGTAAGGAGGGAACTGACTCCTGGTAGCTGTCCTCTGACCTCCACCACTGTGCTGTGGCACTCCCAAGCTTCCTTATGAAATTAATTAATTAATTGATTTGATGCAAAAGAGACTCAAGGTCACTAAAGACAAGGGGGACGTGGGAGCATGACAGGTTAGTCAGTGCCCTCTCTTTGGAGTCGACCAGTGCTTCTCAACCTTCCTCACGCTGCGACCCTTCAATGCAGTTCCTCATAGTGTGGCGACACCCAACCATAAAAGCATTTCATTGCTACTTCATAACTGTCATTTTACTACTGCTATGAATCAAAATGTAAATATTCTTGGAGACAGAGGTTTGCCAAAGGGGTCTCTACCCACAGGTTGAGAAGCACTGGAGTAGAACATGCTAGATTCACAGGACATCACACTTTAGCCGACAAACCAGGCAGCAAGGGAATCACACCAGGGCTGCTGGTTTAGCAGGCTTAAAAGTGATGGTGTAGCCGGGCGTTGGTGGCGCACGCCTTTAATCCCAGCACTCGGGAGGCAGAGCCAGGCGGATCTCTGTGAGTTCGAGGCCAGCCTGGGCTACCAAGTGAGCTCCAGGAAAGG
Source organism: Peromyscus nudipes (assembly GCA_902168325.1). Classification (NCBI taxonomy): domain Eukaryota; kingdom Metazoa; phylum Chordata; class Mammalia; order Rodentia; family Cricetidae; genus Peromyscus; species Peromyscus nudipes. The sequence continues at coordinate 5,407 of CABHPH010160299.1, read as the reverse complement.
CGCAAAGCTACACAGAGAAACCCTGTCTCGAAAAACCAAAAAAAAAAAAAAAAAAAGTGATGGTGTGACAGGGCACACACACACCATTGAGCCACAGTTGTTTATTCCAGACCTGAAGGGTCTCTCCAACCTGGACCTCCTCTTCCCTGTAGCGATCAGGTCAAAGCAACTACCCTGCCCCTGGGCCTCACCACTCTTAACCTGCCCCCTCCCCAATCCCTGCCACCAATAGCAACAAGAAAAAAACCCAAGTGCCTTTGAGTCTGGTTTTCTTTCCTGGCATTGTTCAAAGTACATAGCCCCTGAGGACAGGCTGAGTCCCAGCTGCTGAGTACTGGGCTCTGGGAGCGGAAGTACCACCCAGAACTAGTTTGCAGACCTGGCAGCTGCCACAGCAGACCGGTCCAACCCTCTGACACTTCAACTGAGACTGACTAGGGAGGACCTCTGGCTTTGTGGCTCTCCTTGCAGATCTCCAGTTTCTCAAACCTGAGATCCTGCTGAGACACGTTTAGTCACTCAACCAACACATGCCAAGAACCTGCAAGGAGCCAGGTACTGCTTGGCTCCAGGGGCGCTGCAGCAATCATCACAGCCCAATCCAACAAGCCCAGAAAGGCTTGGAGGGCTATGCAAAAGGTCCTCCTGAGTCAGGTCTCAATCCTGGTTCTAGTACTCACATCTGTATGACCTGTATGGACTGACATCATGATTGCTCCACAGGATGGTTAAGGCAAATGTTTTTATTGTCAATATGTGAGAAAGAACGGCCAGAGGTGTTTGGGAGTCCAGAGCAGAGAGAGAAATAAGTAGACCGCACATCACCAGCAGATTGGCTCTGGCCCTTAGAGAAGCAGAAACAGAGGAAAGAGAGAAAAACAGAGAGAGGGAAAGCAAGATGAAGTGGGGGGGGCAGAGAGAGGGGAGAGAGAGTATATCGAAAATAGCAGGGTTATAAGGAGAATGCCCATGAGCTAGAGGGAGTTTAGGGTGAGAAGGTTAGGACACCAGCACAGACTCTGAAATGTGTGACAGGTGCTTTACTTAGGAATCTTGGAGGCCAGGAGTGCTTGGGTACGCTAATACACACCACAAATAACCAGTTGTCCTTTCTACCAGTGACAAGAAGAATGACTCCTTTTTGCAGAGGGGAACAGGCTTCACAAGTTCCTAAGGAATGCTGGCTTTTGTCTAGCCACCAGAAATCCTCCTATAGTCCAGGACATCTTTAGTTTGAGAAACTGGAGTTTCCTTTGGACCTGACATGGCCCTGTACAGAATTCTTGACTTTTGTAAGCCTCATCTTCTCCCTTGGGGAACAGCGCTGCTGTTGAGGATGAGTCAGGTGAGCAGGTCCTGGGCTGGGAACTTCCTAGCAGCTGTTCCTGGTTAGATGGGACTCTTGGGATGACCCTGCAATCCCCACATGAGAGTGGATATTCAGCACACCGGCCTGCTCTGCTGAGATGCATGCCGTTGCATGTAAAATCAAGATTAATAGTTTAAAATCAAGAGAAACTGTATGTTTAGCCAGTCATGGTGGCGCATGCCTGTAATACTAGCACTCAAGAGCTGAGGCAGGAGAATGATGAGTTCAAAGCCAATTTGAGGTCTACAGAAGCAACCTTTCTTTTTGTTTGTTTGTTTGCTTGCTTGCTTGCTTTGTTATTTTGTTTTATTAGAAGCAGAATCTCACTATACATCCTTGGCTGTCCTGGAACTCACTGTGTAGACCAGGATGGCCTCAAACTCACAGAGATCTGCCTGCCTCTGCCTCCTGAGTGCTAAGAACTAAAGGTGTGAGATCTTTTCTTAAAAAATCAAAGAGAGGGCCAGGGAAGTGACTTGGCAGATAAAAATACTAGGCCCTAAGCCTGACCCAAATTCAATCCCTAGGATCCACGTGATGGAAGGAGAGAACAATTCCTGCAAGTTGTCCTTTGACCTGTACACATGAACCATGACACATGCATACCTATGCACACACACACACACACACACACACACACACACGCCCTCAGGACAACCTGACCTAGATAATCCCTTACAGAGAGCCTCTTCCCAGGTGATTCTCCACTGTGTCAAGTTGACAGTGGAAACTAGCACACTGGAGTTGGTGGCCTGCCTCTGTAATCCCAGCACTTGGAAGTTGAAAGTGAAAGGACCAAAGTTCAAGGTCACCCTTAACTAACCTACATAGTGACACAACGAAACTCTGTTTCAAAAAACAAAAATCGGAGAAAGAGAGGTTAAGAATGTTAGTCCTGGGGCTGGAGAGATGGCTCAGAGGTTAAGAGCACTGGCTGCTCTTCCAGAGGTCCTGAGTTCAATTCCCAGCAACCACACAGTGGCTTGCAACCATCTATAGTGGGATCTGATGCCCTCTTCTGGCATAAAGGTATACATGCAGACAGAGCACTCATACATAAAATAAATAAATCTTGAAAAGAAAAAGAAAAAAAAAAAAAGAATGTCAGTCCTGAAGACAAATAGGCAGGGGTGTGGCTCTTGGCTCTGCCACATACTTGCCTGTGTCCCCAAAAATGTGACTTAGTCTCTCTGAATCTGTCTTCTAGGTTGGACTGAACACTGCATACAGACTCCTTAAAGGCTGGGGCTCTACCAACCGTGTGCACTGATTGGCTGTGTGAAGCCGTGCATGGGATGAAGGTGGATATGGCAGAATCAGAGTCCCAAAAGTTTGGCATGTGGCTCAGTGGTGGAGTGCTTGCCTAGCATGTGCAGAGCCAACAGTTCCATATACCAGTGTCAGGAGAAAAACAAGAATAACGAAGTTTCAGGGGCTGGAGAGATGGCTCAGTGGTTAAGAGCACTTGCTGCTCTTCCAGAGGACCCAGGTTCAGTTCCCAGCACCCACATGGAGGTACATGATCAGCTGTAACTCCAGTCCCAGGGGATCTAATGCCCTCTCTGGCCTCTTTAGGTACTGCTCATATGTAATACATGTAGATACACGTAAGCAAAATACTCATACACATAAAATAAAATAAATAAATCCCTTTTAAAAATAAAGAAGTTTAAGTGGTTTTCCTGTTCGAATCTGAAATAACTCCTACAGATTCCTGTTTTGATCCTTGGTCCCCGGCCAGTGGCACTATTTGGGGAGGCCATGGAACCTTTAAAAGGCAGGGCATGGTTAGAGGAAGTGGGTCACCATGGGCTGGCCTTTGAGTACAGGCTGGCCTGAGTTCTAGTTGCTGGCTGCTTCCTGCTCCACCATGAAGTGAGCAGCCCATGTCCCTGACACCAGGAACACCACCACCATCTTCTTCACCAAGATGGATTGAAAACTGGTTCTCAAGAGCCAGCTACCTCAACTCTCCCCCAAAAATGAGATTCCTCCTTTGTCTGGGCACTCAGATAAGGCCCCTCTATAGTTAGACTCTCTTTGGAGCGCCAGCCCACAAATAATGACACAGAGACTTATTATTAATTATGAAAGCTTGGCCTTTAGCTTAAGCTTGTTCCCAACTAGCTCTTATACCTTAAATTAACCTGTTTCTAATAATCTATGTTCTGCCACATGGCCTTTACCTCTCTCCCATTCTATGCCTCCAACTTGCTCTGAGGCTCACTGGTATCTCCCTGCCTCTCTTCCCAGAGTTCCTTTCTCTCCTCAGAAATCCTGCCTATTCTCTCCTGCCTAGCTATTGGCCAGTCAGCTCTTTATTAAACCAATCAGAAGGCATCTTAGGCAGAGACACTTCTTTACAGTGTACAAAAAGATTAGCCCACCACACCCCTCCCCCACTCCATGTAAGGGTTCCTGTGGGCGCGTGACCAAGCGAGGGAGCAAGGTTAGTGAAAGGGCATGGGAAGTGACATCATGTGGACAGTCCTCGGAGTCCTCAGTTCTCATGAAGGACCATGAAGTGGCCTAGAGGAGGAAACCAGCTGAGCACCTTTTCCCCTCCCCCTGTCTTTTCTTCCATTTGGCAGTGTTGCCATGGTTAATTTTAATTGTCAACACGGCAAAACCTAAAACCACCTGGGAAGAGTCTCCATGAGGGAAGGTTTAGGTGAGGAATACATGGGTACTTGGGACCGACCTCTGGCGCTCTGGAAGAGCGGTACAGGCTCTAAACTGCTGATCCATCTCTCCAGGCCCTGCTCTGATTTTTGAGCAAGGTCTCACATAGCCCAAGATGGCTTTGAACTCTTGCCACAGCTGAGAATGGCCTGGAACGCCCAGTCTTCCTACCTCTACCTCCCTTGTGCAGGCACCACACACCCAGCTTGGAGGCCATCTCTCCGGTTCCCACCACAGGCCAGGAAGCCCTGAAGCTCAGATCTTTGACTAATTCAACAAACCCTCAGCCCTCTCACTAGGCATAGAGGAGAAAAGAAACAAACGGGGCATTTTTATAATCGACATTTTAAAGGCAAGTTTGAATTCCATATTATAGAAAATGACGTAGAAGTGCATGCTATTCTTAGCTTAGCAGGAATCCCTCTTAGTCTTTATTCTGAGTTAACCCTTCCCAGTCCAGAGGCCTCTGGAAGAGCACAAAACAGATAGCCAGAGACACCACCTACACTCAATGTTTCAGAAAGTGTCTGGGGCTGGTGAGATGGCTCAGCAGGTGAATACTTGTTGCCAAGCTTTGTGACCTGGGTTTGATTTCTGGAACCCATGTGGTAGAAAGAGAGAGCTGACTCCTGCAAGCTGTCCCCTGACCTCCAGATAGCATACATGCACCCACACACAGACACACACACATGCACACATACGTTTTTTAATATTTTAATGTAAAAAACAAATTAGGGCTGGGGAGATAGCTCAGTGTTTAAGGGCACTGGCTGCTCTTCCAGAGGAGCCAGGTTCAATTCTCAGCACCCACATGGCAGCTCACAACTGTCTGTAACTCCAGTTCCAGGGGATTCCCACACCCTCATGCAGACAAACATGCAGGCAAAAACACCAGTGTACAAGAAATAAAAAACATTTTTTAAAAAATCAAGGAATATGATCCTCAGCTCAAAAAAAAAATCAAGGAATAAAACAGAACCACCAATAAGCTAGGGGGATGGTTCAGTCAGTAAAGTGTTTACAGTGTAAGCCCACATCCCACAAAAAAGCCAAATGTTACAATGTGTGATTGGAAATGTGGAGGCAGAGACAAAAGGGTCCTTGGGACTCACTAGCCAGCCGGTCTAGGTGAATCGTCAAGCCCCAGGCCAGTGAGAGACTCAGAAGAAAGCAAGGTGGACAGAACCTAAGTAATGATACTTGAGGTTGTCCTTGGCCTCTGTACGTGTGTACATCTCACATACATATGCATACGACACACACACACACACACCTCAATAAGAGGGAGGAAGGAAGAGCGAGAAAAAGAAGAGGAGCGAGAAGAGCCAACAGCACCCACGCCAGGGAAGATGTGCA
>CABHPH010160298.1:7423-36812 GCA_902168325.1 Peromyscus nudipes | reverse complement strand
GATAGATAGATAGATAGATAGATAGATAGATAGATAGATATGGAGATAGATAGAGATAGATGATAGATGAATACATACATGGATGGATGGATAGATAGATAGATAGATAGATAGGAAGACAGATATAAATATATCCTTCAGTAGACATCAATATCCAGAAACACTGTCTCAGATTCTTTTATTGTCACTGTGACAAGATGTCCTGAAAAAAGCAACCTAAGGGAAAGTGAGTTTATTTTAACCCACAGTTCCAGGCACAGTCAACCAGGGCGGGGAGGTCAGGGCGGCAGGAGTGTGGAGAATCTGGCCGCATCACACCAGTGGTCCGAAGAAGAGAGTGGTGGCTATGCACACAGTGCACAGCTCCTTTCCTCTGTTTAGGCGGTCCCAGACCCTCGCAGGGAGTGGTGCCCACTCGATGGGCGTGTCTTTGCCAGTTATTAACACACACAGAATAATGCCCAGAGGCGTGCCCAGAGGCCCATCTCCTAGGTGAGTCTAGATTCTTTTTTAATGCAATTTATTTTTATTCATAATTTAAAAATTCATATTTTAATAAAGAGACATTTAAATAAGGTAAGAACAGGTTACAAGCATTGGATGATACTGTGTCACTATGAATCAACAATATTAAATTTCCTTTTACCTATTCAAAACCTTTCAGTGAGGGTAATTCTTTTCTTTTTTAAAATTTTATAATTAATTTAATTTTACATATCAGCCACAGATTCCCTGTCCTCCCTCCTCCCGGCCCCCCCTCCCCCTAACCCACCCCCCATTCCCACCTCCTCTGAGGCAAGGTCTCCCCTGGGGATTCAGTGCAGCCTGGTAGATTCAGTTGAGGCAGATCCAGTCCCTTCCTCCCTTCACCCAGGCTGAGCAAAGTGTCCCAGCATAGACCCTAGGTTCCAAAAAGCCAGCTCATGCACCAAGGACAGGTCCCGGTCCCACTGCCTGGGGGCCTCCCAAACAGTCCAAGCCAATCGACTGTCTCACTTATCCAGGGGGCCTGATCCAGTTCCATGGGGGCTTCTCAGCTATTGGTTCATAGTTCATGTGTTTCCACTAGTTTGGCTATTTGTCCCTGTGCTTTTTCCAATCATGGTCTCAATATCTCTTGCTCAACTGTTGGTGGGAATGCAAGCTTGTACAGCCACTTTGGAAATGAATATGGTGCTTTCTTAGAAAATTGGGAATTAATCTCCCCCAAGACCCATCTATACCACTCTTGGGCATATTCCCAAGGAATGCTCAATCATACCACAAGAGCACTTGCTCAGCTATGTTCATAGCAGCATTGTTTGTAATAGTCAGAACCTGGAATCAACCTAGATGTCCTTCAACTGAAGAATGGATAAAGAAAATGTGGTACATATACACAATGGAGTACTACTCAGCAGAGAAAAACAATGACATCATGAAATTTGCAGGCAAATGGATGGATCTAGAAAAAATCATCCTGAGTGAGGTAACCCAGACTCAGAAAGACAAACATGGTATGTACTCACTTATAGGAGGATACTAGATGTAAAACAAAGATGACTAGACTGCTACTCACAACTCCAGGGAGGCTACCTAGAAAAGAGGACCCTATGAAAGACACAGGGATCGCCCAATGGCAGAGAAATGGATGAGATCTACATGAGCGAACTGGACTTGAGGGGGGATAATGAAGGGCAAAGGTCGGGGAAAGAGAGCTTAGGGGAGTGGGAGATCCCAGCTGGATCAAGAACAGAGAGGGAGAACAAGGAAAGAGATACCATGATGTAAATAAAGACCCCATGGGAATAGGAAGAAGCAAAGTGCTAGAGAGGTCCCCAGAAATCCACAAAGATACCTCCACAATAGACTACTGGCAATGGTCGAGAGAAAGTCCAAACTGACCTGCTCTGGTGATCGGATGGCTGAACACCCTAACTGTTGTGATAGAACTCTCGTCCAATGACTGATGGAAGCAGATGCAGAGATCCACGGCCGGGCCCCAGGTGGAGCTCCAGGAGCAATCGGTGAGAGAGAGGTGATTCTAGATTCTGTCGAGTTGACAGTTAATATATAAGCACCTAAGAGACAAACACTATGCCTGTCTGTGAGGGAGATTCTAGATTGGATTGATTGAGCTGGGAAAACCCACCCTCAATGTGAGCAGCACCATCCCTTGGGCTCGGGTCCTAGACTGAACATAAAGGAAAAAACTGGTCAAGCACCAACATTCTTCTCTCTCTGCTTCCTGGCTGGATGCAATGTGACCAGCTTGCCTCACAGTCCAGCCACCATGCCTTCCCCGCCCTGATGGACCATACTTCTTCTTTATATAAATAACATAACCCTTCCCCTCCTTCTTAAGTTGCTTCTTGTCACGCATTTTGTTACAGAGACAAGAAAAGTGACTAACACACATGGACATACTTGCAGATACCTGATTGGCTCAGGTATGAGCAGCTCCCATGCCTGGAAGGGCTCTTAATCCACAGTGGTGGAGTTAGTCATCTGGGTAGCCTGTGTGTGTGGTTCTGGGCTCCAGAAAGCACATGGAGGGTTACACTTGGCTCTCTATAGACAACTATTTCCTACATCCTTCTCTGTGGGCCACATCTGTGCTGCCCCTCTGACAACCCCTGACCTAGTGACCATTGTGTGTTTTAGCCAGAAAAGAAAAAGTCTTAAGTGATGAAGAGCCTGGGGTTTCTATCCTGTGGTTTTCTGCAAGATAAAAGAAAAGACTAGCTGGCTGAGCATGGAGGTGGGGAGGGAAACTGAAATCCGGCCCCTGCCACGTGCTGAGAAGTGAACCCTAGTGAGCCTTAGAGGGGGAGACATCAGAACCAGTTCTTAGAAGCTGCCTGCCCTACTTTGGTTTTTCTATTGCTGTGATAAAACACTGAGCAAACGCAACTTTCAGCTTGCAGCTCCCAGGCCACACACCGTCACTGAGAGAAGTTGGGGCAGGAACCTGGAGGCAGGAACTGACGCAGAGACCACGGAGGAGTGCCGCTTACTGGCTTGCTCCCCTTGGTTTTCTCAGATACCTTTTTTTAAAAGCCCAGGCCCTCATGCCTAGGGATGGCACCACCCACAGTGAGACGGGTCCCTTTCATGTCAATCTACAGGCCAATTGAGGACCTGTGGTAGGGGTAAGCTATAACCCTTAAAGGCCCAATGACCCACCTCCCCCAACCAGCCCTCCTGAAACCTCCTAAAACAGTGCCACCAGCCGGGACCAGATGTTTAAACATACCAGTTTACGGGACATAGCTCAGGTTAAATCATGACTGACTTCTAACTTTTATTTCAGCCATGGTGTCATATACTTTATATAGTTTGGTCATGTGGCCATCAGGTGAGGTAGGCTGTGTGGCTTCTTTTCAGATAGGAGGACAGTCTCAGAGCTTCCAAAATCTATACATGTCAGTTGCGGCTGGGCAGTGTCTTAGGGTTTCTATTGCTGCGACGAAACGCCATGACCAAAAAGCTAGTTGGGGAGGAAAGGGTTTATTAGGCTTACACTTCAGCATTGCTGTTCACCACTGAAGGAAGTCAGGACAGGAACTCAAACAGGGCAGGATCCCGGAGGCAGGAGCTGATGCAGAGGCCATGGAGGAGTGCTGCTTAATGGCTTGCTTCCCATGGCTTGCTCAGCCCACCTTCTTATAGAGCCCAGGACCACCAGGCCAGGAATGGCACCACACACCATGGACTGGGCCCTCCCCCATTGGTCACTAAATGAGAAAATGCCTTACAGCTGGATCTCATGGAGGCATTTCCTTAGCTGAGGCTCCTTCCTCTGATGACTCCAGCTTGTGTCAAGTTGACACACAAAACCAAGTACAGGCATCTTAAGGGTGCTTGGCCAGTGTTCATTCAGACTCTCCCTACCTGGTTTTATTGCTGTTATATCTACATTTCCTCTCTTGGGGGGCTGTGACAGGAACCCAGAGGCCACCCCACTGACTCCAGCACACAAGAGGGTGTTTTGTGGCTGCTCCAAGGCTCCACACGACCCGCGTGGCAATCTTTCGCCAAAAACTCTCTCACCCATTTCTTGCCAGGTCTGGTCCAGCACCCTCTCCCTCATCCACTTTCCCAGAATTGTCAGGGCCTGGCGGAAGAGGTTTTTCACCAGTGCTATCCACAGCCGGAGAATGCATAATGAAGTCACCAGCCTGAGAGAGAAAAGGCCTCTGTCTCCCTGGGTGACAGGGTTTCAGCCCTGGGACATGCATTGTATGGCTCTGGGCCTCCAAAATAAAGTCGTGACTGTGTGGGGCATGTCATCTGGCCTGGTAGCTCTGAGCTAGGACATTTCATTTCCGCTCTGTAGAGTTCCTGCACAGTTCCTTGAATGGTTCCAGGGCTGTGTGGCCACGCGATGACCTTTCTCCCACCATGATGTGAGCCACCCAGAATGAAAAGCCCTGATTTACATGCCCTCCCTAGACCACCCCCCCTCAGCCCCAGTGTGCAAATTGCATTGTGGCAGGGTGTCTTCTGGGGACAGAGAGGCTCCTGGCAGCTGTACTGACCCACAGTGGCTGTCATTCCAGGACAAGATGACATGTTCTCGCCTGCAGTGGCTCTGCCTCTGCTCCCTCTGTGAAGCACAGGGCTGTGACCTCCCCCCACACGCACCCCAGTTAGGATGCTGGCCATAATATAGGCCCGTGAGGCAAATGACCAGGAGCAGCTAGGGCTCAAATGTGTCTCCCAGCATCCAGCTATTTGGAAACAAATCCCCGTGCAATAGTGTTGAGAAGCTGGGCTGGTAAGTGGTAATTAAGTGATTACAGAGGGATGAATACAGCCATCAAGGGATTGGGTTAGTTAAGGCAAGAGTGGCCTTCAGGGTGGCTCTCTTGTTCCTCTGTCTTGGACACACTCTTACCTACCTACCATCCACCATGGGATGGCACAGCACAAAGACACTTGATAGACGTCAGAACCTATAGACTATAGAGCCTCCCAAACCATGAGAACTAAATTTGTTTGCTACAATCCTCAGTCTGGGGGTGCCATTACAACAGTAGAGGGTAGACTGAGGCAGAGACAATGCCATGTCTACCAAGCAGAGCCTGAGTGAGGATTGTGCCAGCTATGGGGTTCAAATAGAGCAGCCATCAGATCCCAGCTGGGAAATGCTGAGGACCCACAGACCAAACCAAGGGCATGTTCAACCCCAGTGAGTGTTGTCATTAGGGGTCAGGGCAACTATGGGAAGTCACAGATATCCCCAGTCTTTCTCCCATCTGCCTCTGGGCTTCTGCCAAGCCCACCCTGATGTCAATTGAAATGGAGACCAAGGTGTTGTGGTTCAAATGTGAAATGTCCCTTACAGGCACATATATTTGAATGCTTGGTCTGCAGATGATGGAGATATTAGGGAAGTGCAGTGTTGTGACTAAGAATGGCCCTATAGGCACATAGGTTTGAATACTTGGTCCCCAGTTGGTAGTACTGTTTGGGAAGGATTAAGAGGCATAGTCTTGTTGGAGGAGGTTTGTTACTGGGGGTGAGTTTAGAGGTCAAAAGCCCATACCATTCCCAGTTAGCTCTCTTTCTCTGCCTCCTGCTTGTGGATCATGATGCAAGCTCTCAGCTCCAACTCCATGCCTGCCTGCCTGCTGACAGGTTCCCTAGGTCATGGAATCACTTTCTGGAAATGTAAGCCCCCAATAAACTCTTTCTTCTATAAGGTGCCTTGGTCACGGTTTCTTAGCACAGCAGTAGAAGAGTAACTAAGACAGGAAAATTGTGGAACCCTCAGGAGGCGGAGCCTTGCTGTAGGAAGTGGGCCACAGGGAGGGAGGGGCTTGGGATTTTAAAGCCCAGTTCCACTTCCTGTCCACTTCCTGTTTCTTGACGTGGCCCTAGTGTGACCAGCCGCTTCATCCTGCTGCTGTGATGTCATCCCCACAGTGACGAATGTATCTCCTCAGACTGTAAGCCCAAGTCAGGCACTTCCTCCCTCAAATTGTTTCTTGTCAAACTTTTGGTCATGGCAAGAATAAAAGTAATGAATACATCGGATGTGATTCCAAAGGTTGTCTTGAAGGACAAGGGGTGCAGAGAAGGGGAGCAGATGGATCCTGCTAGGGTCAAGTGCGCTGCCACCTTCTAGCCTGGCTGGATCACCAAAGCAGCTTCGCTTCTATGAGCTGTTTATTCTTACTTTATTCTCCCACCACCACCACCGGCAGATTTTTGTTTTCCTCACTTGAAATGAGCCGAGGAACTGAAATCAGCTTGTTCAAAGATGTCCTCTCTTATTTCAACTTCAGTAATCCAAGGCTTTAGATGTAGACATGGGATAGAAATAGAGATGTGTCATATATATTCAACACAGCACCAAGCCATATGTGTGTTTTCTGTAAACACATGAGATACTGTGAAGCTGCGGCTTTCCCGCGGTCCTGTGTATAAATACGGCTGGGTCCCTCCGTATGTGTCTTTCAAAGCTGACTTCCGCAGGCACAGGGGAGTTCAGCAAACAGCATCATGCTCTAGCATTTGGTTGGAGCAGGTGCCTTTGGGAAGTGAGGAATGCAACATTCAAACTCCCCTGGGACTTCACGGGGGACAGGTGCCTCAATAACAATAAGGAAACCTGTGACGAAAACCCCATTCAGAGGTGACAGACTTTACTCCTGACACATTGGAAATTTCCTGAGAGATGAGACAGACAAACACCACACCAGGAAGAGGTGCGTGAAGCATGGGGCAGTGCCCGCCGTAGCGTGGGCCTCCCAGAGGAAGCAAGCAAGACTGCCATCCCAGTCCAGGATATGGTTGCAGAATCTGAAAGCCACGAACACAACAATATTTATATCTGTGTCGTCATGTGTAATACCTCTGGGCAGAAAGAGACAACTAATAAAAACCATGATGCATTTGGAAGTCTAACAGACACCATCTCTCTCAGTCATGTGGGCTTCCTGAACTTGTAGCTGTTGCCCATGCTAGATCACCTTAGCCCTAGGCCACTGGGACAACTTTCCATCATTGCAAAGGCCATGTGTTGACCCCCTCAACCCAGCAGGCATTTCTGTGCTACAGACCAAGAGGCAGTTAACCTTTGAGCCTTTCCTCCAAGAAAATGAATCCTTCCATCCATGGGGGGTCACATGATAAAAAGAGCTTACAATTCACAGGATCAAAGTAAGCAAAAATCAAAGGTCTGCACACTGTACCAACTGCAAGAGCTGAAGGCATCCAGAGCGGACAAGGCCCTGCAGGTGTGGCTGGCTGGGGCAGGAGTGGCTGGCTGGGGCAGGTGTAGCTGGCTGGGGCAGGTGTAGCTGGCTGGGGCAGGAGTAGCTGGCTGGGGCAGGTGTAGCTGGCTGCAGCAGATATAGTTGGCTGGGGCCCAGGCGTTTCTCTGGCAGGAAAGGACCAGGCAGCAAACAGTACGGTCCAGCCAGGGCTTCCCATTCATATGGAATTTCACAGTCAGTCCATTCAGTTTCCAGGCCTGCTGGCAGCTCCCTCACTTTCTTCTAGACCTTAGAGAGACAGCAGAGGTGACTTTGTTAATGCCAGCAGCGCTCTTGAAGTTAGATATTGTCAGGCGCTCTCATCTGCTGCAGATGTTACCTAGGAGAGGCAGAATCTAAGAGGGTTTCAAAAGCCACAGCTGTGTAGACAGTCTGTTCAGACACTTGACCCTCAGACCCAAGCCCACCTTGACCCGTACGGAGTTGCCACTCCACCCCTTGTGTTTGGTTCTCTTTCCAACATCTGGACTCTACTCTCTTTGCTTCAGCATCCCCATCTCCTCCATCTCCAGGGAACTCAGGAAAATCCACTGGATACAAATGAGAAACGTCAAGTAAATAGCATGAAGGAAATAATTGGGTGGGGAAAAATGCCCCAAAACATGATACAAAACATCTTTGTGGTGCACGAGAATTGCTAATTTTCAAAGTATTGTGGTGGACTTCCATTGACAAATCTGTTGTCTCCCAGTTGGTCCCACTGGCCACTTTGCTTTCTCCAAATGGCTTTGAGGCAAATTGCTTTCAGCTATGTGGCTTACTCCAAAGTCCCTCAGCCAGATCTTCCCATCTCTCTATGTCACACTTCCACCTGCAAGACTGGCATCTCTACCAACCCACATCTACTATGGCTGTCTACACATTGGGAAAACCCCACTATTTTCAGGAAAATCTGTGAGCTACATGATAAGGGGACAATAATGTCTATAAGCTCCTGGTCAGCAAGCCCCACTAGCAGGAAGTGTATACACAAATCCAAGTCAAGAACTGACTCTGCGACATGGGAACCAGCTAATGACAAAAGCTAAGCTTGCTACCTATCTTACACTTGGCTCACACTTCCACATCACTGTTCATCACTAAAAGAAAGTCAGAACAGAAACTCAAGCAGAGCAGGAACCTGGAGGCAGGAACTGATGCAGAGGCCACGGAGGCATGCTGCTTACTGACTGGCTCAGTCTGATTTCTTATAGAATGCAGGACCACCAGCCCAGGAATGGCACCATCCACAATGGGCTGGGCCCTCCCCCATGAATTATTAATTAAGAAAATGCCCTGCAGGTTAGCCTACACCATAATCTTATGGAAACATAAGGAAGTGTATACACAGTTTTCTCAGTTGAGGTTCCCTCCTCTCAAATGACTATAGCTTGTGTCAAGTTGACATAAAACTAGACAGCAAAATTAACCCCTTGTCCACTCGACACACAAACACATGACTTTTTAGTTAGAACCTTCCCTTTCTCATTTGTCACCAATATGGCAAATTAATAATAATAATACCACATTATAAAACATAAATAACTTTAAAAGTCCCACAGTCTTTACAATTTCAAACACATTAAAAGTTTAGTCTCTTTAAAAACCCAAAATATCTTTCAAAGTTCAAAGTTTCATTTGTGGTAGGTTCCTATAAAAAAAATAAGTTAAATACTTTCTTACTTCAAGAGGGAAGAACCAGGGAATAGTCACAACCTGAACAAAGCAAAAAGACAAATTCTGTGTGAATAACTCAGTGTTTTATATCTAGGATCCACTCACAGTCTTCTGGGCTACTCCAAAGGACCTGGGTCACTTCTCTGGCTCCACCCTCTACAGCACACACAGTTGTTTTCTAGGCTCAAGCTGGCTTCACTCCACAGATGCTGCTGTTCTTGGTGATCAATTCATGGTACTGGCATCTCCAAAATGCTGGGATCTTCTGTTGCAACTGGAATGCATTTTCATCAATAGCCTCTCCTGGTTTCTTCAGAGACTCCAGCCCTGCCACATAGTGCCAGGCCTCAGCTGCTCTCCATGACTGTGACTTCAAAACCAGTACCACCTGGGTGCCTCTTATACTACCAAGTTTGGCTGATTGCACAAGGTACAACCTTGCCACCTCTGGATCACAGCTTCTGTGTGCTAACTCTCAGGAAATACTTTCCAGAAGATTTCACCCCAATGATGCTAGTCTCTTCTTAATCACAGCTGATCCTTCAGCCCCAGCTGACCAGAACCACAGAACCTTAATTCAAAATAGCAAATGGTCCCAGTAGACCCTTAAACTTCCCTCTGAACTTCACAAGCCAGGCCTCCATCATTTGCGCTGCCTCAACATTCTCATCTTCCCAGATCCTAAAGAACAGCCCACTGAGCTCTCAAGACTCAGTGGCTTTTCTAGCCCAAAGTTCCAAAGCTCCCCCTTCCGCAACTCTCCCAAAGACAACATGGTAAGAGCTGTCATAGTAATAGCCCACTCCTGGTACCAGTTCATGTCTTAGAGTTACTATGGCTCTGATGAAATACCATAAACAAAAGCAACCTGGGGAGGAAAGGATTTGTTTGGCCTAATATAGTAGTATTTTATTTGTACTGAAATGTGATTTTATTTGTATGTTAATAAATAAAGTTGCCTAGGGGTCAGAGCTAATAGCAAGCCATAGCGAAAGCCGGTTGTGGTGGTGCACATCGGGAGGATATACTGAAGGAGGTGCATGCCTTTAATTCCAGCACTTGGTAGGCAGAGCTAGGTAGATCTCTGTGTGTTCAAGGATACAGCCAGCATTGGAGACACACACTCCAATGTATGTCTGGAGGTCTGTACAGACAGACGGTGACGAGGCAGTCACATGGTTGGGTTTACAACTAATGAGAAGACAGAACACAGAGTCTATTTAAAGACAGACAGGAAGTAGCCCCTTTCCGGAGAGGTCTCCTGGCTGAAGAGGCTAGCTGAAGCAGGCGGGTAAGGCTCTTAGCTCTGACCTCTTGGGCTTTTATCTTTACATTGGCTCTGTGTTTCTTATTTAATAAGACGGTTGGTTACATCAACAGCTTACACTTCCACATCACTGTTCATCACTGAAGAAATCAGAGCAGGAACTCAAACAAGATAGGAACCTGGTGTCATGAACTGATACAGAGCCCATAAAGGAGGGGCACTTACTGGCTTGTTCTTTATGACTTGTTCAGCCTGCTTTCTTATAGAACTTGGAACCACCAGTCCAGAGGTGTCACCACCCACAATTAACTGCCCCCCCATCAATCACTATTTTAAAAATGCTCTACAGACTTGCTGATAGCCCAATCTTATGGAGACATTTTATCAAATGAGATTCCTGCCTTTCAAGTGATTCCAGCTTGTGTCAAGTTGACATGAAATTAGCCAGCACACTGCCCATCAATATTTAAGTGACTTCAATGACTGGATCCTTTCAGCTGTGACCAGAAGTTGTCCATCTGGTACCAATTTCTCTTTCAGAACAAGGCTAGTGCAGTGGAAAGGTTCCTATCTGTCTTAGTCAGGGTTTCTATTGCTGTGACAAAACACCATGACCAAAGCAACTTAGTGAGGAAAAGGTTTGTTTAACTTACACTTCCACATCATAGCCTACCACTGAAGGCAGTCGAGACAGGAACTCAAACAGGGCAGGAACCTGGAGGCAGGAGCTGATACAGAGGTATCTTAGTTAGGGTTTCTATGGTTGTGAAGAGACACCATGACCACAGCAACTCTTATAGAGGAAAACATTTAATTGGGTGACTTACAGTTTCAGAGGTTTAGTCCATTATCATCATGGTGGGACATGACAGCATGCAGGCAGACATGGTGCTAGAGAAGGAGCTGAGAGTCCTACATCTTGATCCACAGACAACAGGAAGTGACCTGACACTAGGTATAGCTTGAGCATAGGAGAACTCAAAAACCTACCCTCACAGTGACATACTTCCTCCAACAAGTCCATACATACTCCAACAAAGTCACACCTCACCTCCTAATAGTGCCACTGCCTGTGAGCTTCTGAGAGCCGATTATATTCAGACTACCACAAGAGGCCATGGAGGAGTGCTGCTTATTGGCTTGCTCCTTCTAGCTTGCTCAGCCTGCTTTCTTATAGAACTCAGAACCACCAGCCCAAGAGTAGCCTCACTCACAATGGGCTGGACCCTTCCCCATCAATTACTAACTGAGAAAATGCCTTACATCTGCATTTTCTCAATTGAGGTTCCCTCCTTTCCAGTGACTCTAGCTTGTGTCAAGTTGACATAAAACTAGCCAACACAACATCTTTGGGGGTCACACATGGATGTGCATCCCAGACCTGCACTTAGTAGTGGGATTGGTGGAGATACGCCATCATTCGATCCCTTTATTGCTTCTTTCCTTCTCTGTTGCTGTATTTACCTTGTAGGATCGTAGTGACATGACATGCTTGCACTGGGCCATGCTCCATACTGCCACGCCTCACAGGGTCTCTGCTGCATCTACCACTTCCGTGGCCTGACCCCTCTCATGGGCCAAACAGTATCCTGATGCACTAACCCTGAACTTCCTCCTGGATGGCTTCCAATCAGAAGGAGAGAATGTTCTCTTGCCCTTTGAGGGGGATGGTGCTGTCTTCCGCCCATCCATCACTGCTCGGCGGATTCTATTAGAAACTTCTGTTCCTTGGCAACCACCTAGCAACAGAAGCCTCCCTGAATTTTTTTTATAAGGCTTTCCAAAAATTGTTTTTCTAAAGGACTTTTATTCCTTCCCAACATTTTTACCCTAAGGAAATAATTTCTCTTTATTGCTTTTCTTGATCATAAAAGTAATACAAACTTGCTTCAGAAAGCAGAGCAATAAAGAGACACAGGAAGTGAAACCTCCTGGTGGTCAGTGTTCTCTCCCATCACAGCCCTTGCCAGCCCAGGAAACCCTCCCAATAAACACTGCCAAATAAGGTACTTGGAGGGAGGAGTCATTTGCTTTTGTATTCCTAGAATAGAGTGTATTATTTTCATGGACAATCCTAGCAAAACTTTGATGCTCAGTGGGCAAAGCTCTAGCCATACAAGCTTGGAGACCCATGTTTGATCCCTGAGGCCCTCATAGAAGTAGAAGGAGAGAAACAATTCCATGAAGTTTTCCTCTGACCTCCACACATGTGCCCTCACACAAATGCCCCCATAAATAAATAAAACAGCAGCAACACCTTCCCTTCCTTTTTAGGGCAGTTACTACCTGTATCTAGCTGAATTTTAGATGGGTGGGTTGCTTTCTTGGTCTCCTTTCATTTGTAGACATAAACGGTTCCTTTATCCTGAATTCCAACTTTGCAAATGTCGTGGCTTGAATGATAATGGCCCCCATAGGTTGGTAAGATTGAATGTTTGGTCTCCAATTGGTGGAACTGTTTGGGAAGGATTAGGAGGTGTGGCCTTGATAGAGGAGGTGTGTCACTGGGGCTGGGCTTTGAGGTTTCAAAAACCTATGCCATTACCAGTTAGCTCTTCTGCCTCATGTGTGTGGTTTACATGTATGTAAACTCTCAGCTACTACTCCATCACCATGCCAGCTTGCCTGCCTGCTGCCATGTTCCCCACCATGAGGTTCATGGACTCTAAACCCCTAGAATCCTGAGCTCCAAATTAAATGCTTTCTTTTATAAGTTGCCTAGGCCATGGCATCTCTTCACAGCAATAGAAAAGTATTAAGACAGCATCCTCTAGAAATTCTACTTAATGAGAATGGGTGGGACTGAGACTGATGAGAGACCAAAGCATCTTGAGAAAGCGACTCTGTTTCCAACATCAGAAGCCCTGTTCTAGTGAGACTGAAGAGAATGAACTCAAAGGACATGGTGAGAGAGAGAGAGAGAGAGAGAGAGAGAGAGAGAGAGAGAGAGAGGAAGGAAAGAAGGAAGGAAAAGAAAGAACGGAGGGAGGGGTAGAAGGAAGGAAGAAAGATAAGAATGGGTCAGCCTACATCCTCATATCCACTATGTCCACTCGTTTGGTCAGTAAATATTATTAAAAATAAATTCTTGTTCAGGCCACGGGCTTTGAATATTCAAAGAGGAATAATTAAAAAAAGGACAAGTGAATAAACACAAAATGCAGGCTGTGGCTTCTGTGTAGTGAAGTCACAAAAGCAACAGGCAGCAGCCACACCGTTAAGGAAAACACAAAATCTCTGCACACTTATCAAGGTACATTTTCCCATGAGCTACAAATGCCTCTTCAAATTGCCCACATGGTAAAATAATAATAATAATTAATAATAATAAATAATAATAATAATAATAATAGAAGAAGAAGAAGAAGAAGAAGAAAAAGAAGAAGAAGAAGAAGAAGAATGTTCAGCTGATAGAGTGCTTGCCTAGCGGATGAGAAACTCTGAGTTTGATGCCCAGCACCACATAAACCAGGAGTGGCGGCTCACACCTGTTATCCCAGAACTCTGTAAGTAGAGACAAGAGGATTAGAAGTTCACATGGGAGGGCAGTAATAAGAGGAAGAAGTCTCGGGGAACATCGAGGAAGAGGAGGCAGAAAGACAGCAGAGCTGGAGGAGGGAAGGATGCTGTGAAAGACCATCTCCTGGATATGACATGACTGCCTCACCCATGACCTCACAGCAGCAGTGGTCACCAGCATAGGACTAGGAAATCAACATTCCACTGTGAATGGAAGAGGGGTTCATAAAGCTCTACCCCTCCTCAAGGAGCAAGGAGAAGGGAGTCACATTCTTTAGTGGTCTGCTCCCAGCTGTGTTGCCTCCACTCAAGCAAATAACTGTTGACCTACGCTCATTCAGACAATCCCGAGTAAATGCAGTGGGACATACATACACATGCACACACACTCACAAAAGTAAGAGGAGGACTTGGGAAGATGGAGGGTTTGGGTGGAAGAGGAAAGGGGATAAAGAGGAGAATGGGAGAGGTATTTAATCAAGGAATATTATGTATATGTGTGTGTGATTGTAAAAAGATAAATAAAATGTTCAAAAACAAAGGAGAGAACAATTTGATGGGTGTATTAGTCTCCTGCAGCTGCTATAACAAATTGCCATAGATGGAGTGAGCAGCAGCCTATCTGCTCACAGCTCTGGAGGATTTCAGCACAGAGGGCCATGCATGCATTCGCACAGGCTCCTGAGGAGAACCCATCCTTGCCTCTTCTACTTCCCTGAGCTCTGTCTCTAGTTCACTCTTCACATGGCCTTCTCTTGTATTTATCCATCCCTGTGTCCAAATCTCTTTACTAAAAGAACGATAGTGATATTGAGTTTTGAAGGTAAAATGTCCTCCATAGGCTCATGGGTTTCAACACTTGTTCCCCCAGAGTGTGGCACTGTTAGGGAAGGCTGTAGAATCCTTGGAAAGTGGAGCCTTACTGGAGAAAGTGAGTCACTGGGGTGGGCTTTGGGGTTTTATAGCCCAGTGTTACTTCCTGATCACTCTTCGCTTTTGGGGTGTGGATGCAATGCAACCAGCCAGCTCCTGATACCATGCCTTCCAGGAATGATGAACTGTAAGGCCCAGAATTATAAGCTGAAATAAATTCTTCCTCCCCTGAGTTGCTTTTGTCAGGGTATTTTATCACAGCGACAGAAAAGTAACCAATGCAGTCACCCTCAGCCTGATCACATCTGCAAAGATCTTGTTTCCAAATAACATTGGCGGATTCCAGTGGACTTGACTCTAGAGGAACCCTCAGATCACTACAGTATGTATATACTTAGAAGAGTGTGTTTATCGCCACTTCATATCCAAGTAACCCTTCTAAAGCCACTTTTGTGGGCTGTATGCTTGACTTGGTTACTTCTCATGCGCATCACTGCATCGGGGGTAAGGCAACCACAATGAACCAATTCTCAAAAGGACCAATGCTCTGGAACTGGGATCTTAGAATGGAGACTTGTGAGCCTGAGCCTCATTCCTGTGTTACTGTGGCCATCTGCCCTCCTTCTCAGTTCTGGAAAGTCCTGTACCCCAGCAGTGCCTTGGTTCTAGGCAAAGTGGATACCCCAAAGCCTATAAGGACTTAAACATATTTATTGTGAGAAAAATCAAGACTTTAAATTACCACGACATGAGAAGTGATATGAAATATCCACATTACAAATTTGTTTGTGGTGCATTCTTTTTATTTTAAGATTTATTTATTTATTATGTGTACAGGGTTCTGCCTACATGTATGTAAATCTCATTACAGATGGTTTTGAGCCACCATATGGTTGCTGGGAATTGAACTCAGGACCTTTGGAAGAGCAGCCAGTGCTCTTAACCTCTGAGCCATCTCTCCAGGCCCCTGGTAGTGCATTCTTATATCCAATTGAGTACAAGGTGGATGGAAGTCTGGTTACATAGGAACACTTAGTAGGGCCTCAGTAAACATGTGTGAAGCAGATGCCTGAGCATCATCAAGCTATGTTGTCTGGCCTTTTCTGAAAAGCCGTGAATAAATGTCTGCTCATCCCATATAGGACGCCAATGACAAGCAAACAAACAATAATCCCACCCAAGTCCAGCTTTGTGAACCAACAAGCTTGACTACAGTTATTTACAGGAACAATGGCGACTTATGGGCAGCTATATCACTGAAGAAAATATTCTATATCCCCCAGTAATCTGTTAACTGCCCATGCATCCTCAGAGAGGGCGGGGCTCCATGAGCCTCTCTCCCCATAAGAGAACATTGATGGGTCATATCTTGCACGGTTCTTGTCTGGGTAGCCACAGCTACTGAGAGTTCAGGAAGGCAGTGGCCAAGTCATGCCCGGAGGATGCCATCCCCCAGCAGCCTGCAGTGCGACTCTGGGCTCGCAAGGACCTGGAGCTCTGTCCCGAAGTAGCCTAGCTACCCTGTGTAGACTTTCACTACCACATCTAAAGACTGTTTCCTTTGCAGCTTGAAAACAGTGTGGAGGTGGGGTAAGGTAATCGGGGTTTGCAAAGCTCTCAGTAGAAACACCCTTGGGAGGAAGAAGTCCTGCAATTGTAACATGTCACCCTAGGAAAGACAGGTCAGGGCTAAAAGTGACAACAGGCCATTATTGAGAGACAGAGGGACAGAGGGACAGAGGGACAGAGGGTACGCACCATGTTTTCTCACAAAGTCTCAAAGCACAGATTCTGACACACCAATACACCAAAATGGGCTGTGGAGAGGGCTCAATGGTTAAGAGCCATGCTGCTCTGGCAAAGGACCAAGTTCAGCTCCCAGAACCCATGCTGGTGACTCACAACTCCCTGTAACTCCAGCTCAAGGGGCTCTGACATCCTCTTTTAGCCTCTGAAGGCACATGAACTTACTTACACTTGGCCATCCAAAGACACACGCGCACACACACACACACACACACACACACACACACACACACACACACTTCCGAAATTAAATAAATCCCTAAAACTGAGCTAAAATACAGGACTGGTAGTATTTGCAAATCTCTAGGGCAGAAAAGAGTACATAGGGTCCTTATCTCATGTGTGGTCTCTGCACTCCTGTTTTAACAGCAGGCAAACCATTTGACCTCTTTGGGCCTCTGTTTCCTCAACTATAAAGTGAGAGAAGTAATCTACAGCCACTGAAGCTGAAGGTGGTATGGAGTGTGTTAAGTGCTTTGAATCCTAGAAGCACAATTTAAATGTGATATATTTTTGTGAGAAAGACATGGAGGAAACCTTATTTATTCCACGGTCTGCCTGAAGCACGGTCAGAATGGAGCATCATTTTGACAAGAAAATCAATCCCAATGCCTCAGGCCCCGCATTACAGTTCTGAAATTGTAGGTTTCTTCCTCCAGATGAGAATAATACTTTTAACACTGACACCGTGTTTAAGACATGATTCAAGGACTTTGGTATTAGAGAAGAAATACTCCATGCATATTTAGCATAAAGTAGGACAGAATACAGATTAAAAAACTGACTCTAAAAGGGAGCATTTTCCAGTTCTCATCTCTTGACCACACCAAAATTGCACCATGATTTTCAATGACTAAGCCAACATTTTTTAAATTTTTACTGTGTGTGTGTGTGTGTGTGTGTGTGTGTGTGTGTGTGTGCACGCACACGCGCATGGCCTATCCATACCAGAGCATATATGTAGAGGTCAGAGGACACCTTTTGGGGGTCAGTTATCTCCTTCTGTCACTTGGGTCCCAGGGATTGAGCTTTGTTTCTCAGGCTTGGCAGCAAGCACCTTCATCTGCTGAGCCTTCTAGGTGGCCCCCAGCCTAACATTTTTAAAGTAACACGCAAGGAGCTGGAGAGATGGCTTAGTGGTTAAGAGCACTGACTTCCTTCCAGAGGACCTGGGTTTAATTTCCAGTTCCCACATGGTGGCTCACAACTATGTGACTCCAGTTCCAAGGGATCTGACACCTTCTTTGGGACCCTGTGGATACCATAGACACACCAAGACACATAGATAGACATATATGCAGGTAAAACACCCAGCCACCGTATTTTTTTTTTAAATGTGATACAGAGGCTTGTGTATCTGAGGAGCTGAGCTGCTGAAGGGCCACTGTGCGGCGAAGTCCCTATGCGAGGTGGCATGCCCTCTCTGTCCCTGTTGTCTCATCTCTTCTGCAATGGTGACAGCCTGGTAGGAGGTCTCCCCCAGTGGAGGGGAGACCGATGGGACAGTCACAGGGGAGCTGGTGGTGCCCTGTCTTCTGAGGGCACAGCCCAGGAAGACGAGGGTCTTTCCTTCTCTCCATGCACAGAGTGTCTGTGCTGAAATTATGTGGAACCCGGCAGTGGACTTCCAGAACATGCAGAGGAAGTCTAAGGAGGGAACGCTTGGTGGAGAAGCTTTACACCGTCCTCATGCTTTCTTCCAGCTCCTAAAGAAAACACCAGAGAGCTGGGCGGTGGTGCTACACAGAGAAACCCTGTCTCAAAAAACAAACAAACAAACAAACAAAAAAAAAACAAGAACAGAGTCCCTCAAAGATGAGACTGAGGCCCAAGAAGACCAAGAAGAATGTATATTATTATATTTGACTTCCATATCCCTCCTTCCCTCCCTCTCTTCCTTCCTTCCTTCTTCTCTCCTCTTTTCTTTCTTCCTCCTTGGTCCCTCCATTCCCCAGTCTCTTCCTACCTCCTTCTTTCGGCCCTTTGTTTCCCTCCCTCCCTTCCTTCCTGCCTCTTTCTTCTTCCTTCCTTTCTTCTCTTCTCCCCCTACTTTCTCCTTCCCTCCCCTTCCTTCTCATTCCCTCCATTTTTCCTTCATCTCTTCCCTTTAAACATCTCTCAGACAAGCTCTTCTGTGGGACACTGTTCATCAGAGCAGAAGCCCTGTTGCCCCAGGTCGCTGAATCAAGGGATTGTGTTGATCTAGAAGTTAGTTAAGGACCATTTTCCTGAGGAATAGTTGGGTCTACAGACTCTAAAAGACCTGAGCTTCTGCCAGGGACCCACAAGAGCCAAAGGGCCAGAGGCTGCTACAGTGAGGGATGGGAGAAGAGACAGAGAAAAGGAGCCACAGAAAGAAGGCAGAGAAGGAAGGGGCATGGGTGTTCCTGGAAGGCATGGGAGGCCCTCAATCCACTGTTCTCCCCTCCACACACACAGAGTCAGCCTACGGTTGGACTTTCTCTAACTCTGAATTGAACCTTTTTGCCTGCCCAGATTTAATTCATAGTGAGCAGGTTACAAGCAAAGACTGGGACCTTCTCTGGCTCTGTTTGACACCAGGCAGCATTTTGCAAGATGCCGAGCTAGAACTCTAGATCCAACCTAGCTTCTCATCTCCCTGTTCAATAGGCCAGCAAACAATGGAATCAGAGCCACCCTGGGGAGCACCAAAGCCACTAGGAAGCTGCCCTGAAGCCCTGGAAGAAAGACAACAGGCAACAAAATCAGGTGACTTTTTGAGGTAGCAGAGGGTTGGGATCTTGAATAGGAGTCTCATAGGACTAAGACCAGAAAAGCGTCTTGTCTCAAGCTCTCCAGACCACAGCCTCATACACAAGGAGGTGCTGGGTGATTCTTTCCAGCCCCCCAGCCAGGAGAGGGGCCATGGAGAGGCACAGTTTATTGGCACAGTTGGAGAGCTAGCTTGCCCTGTTGGCATGAAGTCAAGACACGGGAACAGCTGTGGGTGTTGAACTCTGTGAACCCAGAGTAAGAGAATGATTCCTCCTTGGTTTGAGAATGTTCCTTAGGGCCAGGAGCTGAGCCATCATTTCAGAATAAAAGTTTCAGTGTTGCCTTCTAGAATTCACCCAACTTGCTTAAGCATATGCTGATCTCAGGTGTGCTAAGGAGACTGGCCCTGCAGTTGACACCCACTGCCAAGTCAAGAAGGCACCTTGAGGTTCTCCTCGATTCTGATCTACTCACATGTCTGGTGGCCCCTGTAGCAAATAGATATTCTTGATTTTGATACTATGGGCTTTCAAGGCTATCCTGAAGGAGGTTTTGTTCCTAAGCAAATACATATTTTTATGCAAAAAATTATGCTAATGGGCTAAAGGTTTGCATGCCCTCAAATATCCTATGTGAAACCCCTAACGTCCAGTGTGATGGTTTCTGGAGATGGAGCTTGTGGGGATAATCAAAGTCAGATGAGGTGATACAGGAGAGGCTTCATGGGGGCACTTGTGCCCTTGTAAGAGAGAGCTTTATCTTTCTCCAAGTACACACTAAAAGGAGGTTATGATAGCACACACAGAGAGATGGCAGCCACCCACAAGCAAGAGGAGAGAGACCTTGGAGTGAAACTTACCTAGCTAGCTGAACCTTGACCTTGGACCTCTGGAACTGCCAGGTGTAAATGTCTGTTATTGAATGTTCTAGTCTGTGGTTACTCTGTTGTGTGCCCCCAAGTAACAGATAATGCACAGATGGTCCCAATTCACAATGGCTCAACGGGATTCTTCAGCTTCACAGTGGTGTGAAAATGAAGCATATTCAGTAGTGAGTGTACTTTGAAATTTGAATTGTGATCTGTCCCCAGGCCAGCGATATTTACAGCACTCTCTTGCGATGCCGGGCAGCAGTGGAGTGCCACAGCTTGCAGCCCGCTGTGTGTGTTATTCTGCACTTTATTATGAATGGATTCATGTGAGATGGCTGCACAGCTGTCAGCTACTGGGAGTGTGCTGAGCACATTTATGGCGGATTGGGTCAAGCTAAGAGGTTCTGCAGGTTAAAAGTATTAGATGCATTTTTGACTTACAAAATTTCCAAGTCACGGTGGGTCTTTCAGGACATAATCCTGTCATTTGTCAGAGACCATCAGTATGCACACAGATACTTCTTACCAAAACTCTTGAAGTAACCTATTATAGGTGTGCAAAAAATGTTTCTCCTTATAAATAGTTTATCAGCTTTTAAAGGAACCATTAATATTTAAGTTGCTTTCCAAGAAATGCCCATACATGCCATGTAATAAACGATCGCTTCGGGACACATTCTCAGCACAGCTCCTGGCTTCTGGGGGTCCCTTGGGGCTTCTAAGTTACTGAGGGGCTCAATTCTTTGGGACAACTGTTTTGACCTTCTCTCCCATGTGAACCCCTGTCCTTGGACTTTTCTATCTTTAGGAAGTTTCAAAAGTTAATATTTTGTCAGTGTGCTACTCTTTTTATTGCGTCATTATATTGTATTTAATAATTTATGCATGCCCATGTGTGTGCAGGTGTATGTGTGCCTGTTCATGAGTGCAGTGGTGAAAAAGGCCCATAGACAGTCCTTCTCTATCATTCTCTGCCTTTTTTTTTTTTTAAGAAGCCTCTCTCTGAACTGAAGATCCATGTTTTGTCAACCCTCCCTTCTGGTCCAGGGTTACTGGCACTTGCAGAGATACATGGCTTTTTCTGTAGTTGCTGGAATCCAAACTCTGCT
Organism: Peromyscus nudipes; assembly: GCA_902168325.1. Lineage (NCBI taxonomy): Eukaryota > Metazoa > Chordata > Mammalia > Rodentia > Cricetidae > Peromyscus > Peromyscus nudipes. Next base: position 15,710 of record CABHPH010160298.1, on the reverse strand, counting down.
CCTCATGATTACAGAGAAAGCACCCTTAACCCCTGAGCCACCTCTCCAGTCCCTTATCATGCCAATTCCAACTTCAAACATGTGCCCAAAACGTTATATTGATTGTATGATTTGGGGACATGTATCTTTTTAAAAGACATAAACTTCGGGGTCCCTAGAGTGTTTTCCATGTGAGCCTATTGCCATCCAGCAGGTCTGGAAGATGCTGAGTTAGAGAGCCATGCTGATCTCACCTTTTCCCCAGAAAATGTGATTAAGTAGAATCTGAGATGATGGTGGAAATCCAGGTCCTTCTTTCAGACCGTGTGTGCAGAATGCCACTTTCCCGCAGCACCGTGTATTATTTGAATGTGAATATCACCTGCCCATATCCAGCACCTTATTATGCAGCCCCATCTTAATCACGAGCCTCTTTGTCAGGTCACAGGCAGCCATGATGTGCTTGTGTGTGAAGATAAACAATCCTCAACCTCACTCTGAAATATCTGACCTACCATTTACATATAAAGGAGGTTTCCATCAGTATCCTCAGTGGCTATGTCATTGAAAGATGCAGGGGAGGGTAGAGTTGGCTACTCCAGTGTTGCTAGACTTTTTGCCCTCCATTTGCATTTCCCAGACGATTTTAGAAATTTCCATGGGGCTGTGTCATCTTGGGGCTTCCCCACGCTGTGCTCTCAGCTTCAGAATCTGTATTTTGTCCCCTCCCTGCCCGTCCCTCTTCTCAGTTACAGAATGCCAGGACCTAGAAGAATCAAAGTGTCTGATGAAAAGGTCCTCAGATCTGGGTCACCAATCAAACATTCAGGGAGGTGGGGACATTGACCTGCAGAATTGAGAGGTGACCTACCAAGGTCTTCGGTGAGTTCGGGGTTGAGCAGGTGCATCCTGCACCCACCCCCAACTTCACTCTGATGCCCACTCTCTGATCCCAAGGTGTTAGCTGCCTCTCCCCTTCATGGCCTGGCCTGTGTGATAGCATGCCAGTGCTACAGGGCCTGCTGCTCACATCTGCAGATGGCCAGGACATCCTCTCCAGGAAGTCCCATTTAGCTAATCACTGTGTTAGTCATTTAATTGAATGGGGAGACACAGCCACCACCCTGGCCCTTCAATTACTTCAGCGCATCCTGTTCCCCTGGCGTTTGAACACCTCCTCTCCTCCCTCCCCTGCGCCACTCAACCTCCACCCACCTCTTCAGCAAGGGATATGGTAGACACTGGAGCTGTCTTCCCAGGAAGGCAGCCAGTGTGAGAATGGATGGCATATCTATTTTAAAGAACTCCTTCTCTGCATGAAGAAACAGAGCTAACTCAGGCTCATGATTCATGGAGCCCATCACCCAAGCTCTTGAATGCAACTTCAAAAGCACAAGGAATAGTTCATTGTGAGAAAGGAGAACACTCCACTGTGCTTTCCAGTTCAATACAGCAAATGCTTAATTAGCACCTACTGTGTACAATCTCCGGCTGTGATGAGAAAATAAAAGATGGAGTCGTATTATCTCTGGCTTCAAAGGAGCAGGTAGTTTAGGGTAAGAAAAAGGTGTGTAAACAAACAGAGTGTGTTTATGCCATGCTAATTACCGATTTAAGTCAGGAAGTGTTCCTAAGCAAGCCCAGGGTAGATGGGGTGAAAACAGGCTCCTGAGCCTCGGACACACAGAACTATAGGACCTGCTGAGCCTGCTGTACCGCTTCCCAGGCTCAGGCACAGTCTCTTCCTAGAGTACTGTTTCTTCAGGCCCGCTTCCACTATGTAGGGTGCTGAGGTTCCAGGTACACAGGACTGGATTCTTCACCAGCAGCCACAGCTAAGAATTCTATTTACTTGGTTTTCCATATTGGTCACTTGGGAAAGAGTGGTATGAGGGTGCATCTCTGAGATCAGACACAAGGACTTCCCATAGCCCTACTTACATAAGAAGCCCAAAGACCACTCCAGGGCCCTCTGAGGAGCATGTGGAGATCAGGCAATAACATTACCTTAACCTGAGGTGCTCGATATTGACAAGCGAAACAGGAGATGGCACCTCCCAGCAACATTGACTGGGACCCCAGAAAAAGAAGGGACTCATTCTGAGCTGACGAGAAGCCAGCGAGTCCAGTTGCTGAGAGGAGAGTAGCCTGCCAGCTCACTGTCTACCGGACTCCTACTAGGTCCTCCAGTCTACCCCACCCAGTGTGTTGAGGACTCCGCTGAATGGACCTCTGATGCACCTTCCCCTTCACAGACTCCATCTTTGCTCTTCTGAGATGATGTGCCCAGCATGTCCAGTTACTCCAAACTTGTGTTCATTCTCTGCCTCCTCCATAAACTGACCCCTGGTGTTCCCTCTCGGAACATGTCATGTCTCCCACAGCAATACTACCTGGGACACCACCTTCGTGCCCCATCTGGCCTAGGGGCCCAACCTCTAAAACACTTCCCTGGATGTGAAAACTTCTTATCGGAGCTCCAGCCAGGCAGACTCAGCAGCGCCCACAGCAGCCAGCTGAGCAAAGTGTCAGCCAGGTGTGGAAAGTGTGGCGTCACGGAAGAGCAAACATGTGTGCGTTGGGAGAGGACAGCAGCTGTGGCTTCCCAGGAGACCAGAGCACATTCAAGAACACTCCCTTGGACAGCTTACAACACGACCAGAACCCATTCTGCACCTAAAGTAGCCCAGCTGCAGAGGAAGATAGAGCGCCCAGTCTCTCCCAGAACTTGACTCTCAAACATCAACTGTCCATGATTCACAATCAAAACTATATTTTGTATGGTGGCCACACTCACATTCACACACATATATACACACATGCATACACATATACACACATACACATATACACATACATACACAAATACATACATATACACATGCACACATATACACATACACACACATATATACATATGCACATACGCATATATATACACAAACACATATACACACAGACACATATACACATACGTACACAAATGCATACATATACACATGCACACATATACACATACACGTATATACATATGCACATGCGCATATATACACACATGCCACATATACACACACAAGCTCTTTACCAAGAGATACTCTTAATGCAGTAACTTCCATATCTTCCCTCTCCTACTTCACCTTTCTCAAATGCAAATTCTAACACTCTCAATTGACTTCATAACCCACTGAAGGTCATGGTAACTCACCGCACACAAGCTCAGGCCTGGGTAGCAGGTGCTGTCTGAAGTAGGAGAAGGTGTGGTTGGAGGCCCTGGGGGCGGGGCTGATGGAGAAGTCTGGTAGCATCTTTCACTCTGAACAGCTCAGAAAGCATGCAGCTCTGAACAAGGAAAGGTGACATCCATACCCCCATAGTCTCTACCAACAGGAAAAGTAAGTGTGTGAGCCACCATCAACAAGCGTGAGACAGTGGGATTTCGCCATGGCTTTTCACGGTAGAAGGTGGCCTATGGCCTGAAAGTAGCACACCCTTAGTGGAGTCGGAAGGTTTCTCTGGTCCACCTGGCCCCGCAGTCCCACAGCCTCATAAAATAATCAATCACCCAGAGGCTTAATATTATTTACAAACTGTATGATCTATGGCAGGCCTCTTGCTAGCTAGCTCTTATATCTTAAGTTAACCCACTTCTATCAATCTATGTTTTGCCACATGTTCCGTGGCGCTACCTGCGTCCCATTACATGTTGCTCCTTGGGAGGCTGGCTCGCGTCTCTCCAGACTCCGTCTTTCTCTTTTCTGTCTCTCTCCTTTCCTGCCTGGCTGTAACCTGACTTGCCATAGCTCAAAAGGCTTTATTTATTAACCAATCAGAGCAACACATATTCACAGGGTACCGAAAGACACCCTACAGCACCCTTAGTGTACTCACCTTGTGTACTTAAAAAAACTGAAACTTCACAAATAGAAAATTGAATATCCACGTTCAGTTGAAGACGATAGATGAATTACTGGTAAGAAAAGATAAGGAAAGCAAAGGGCTGCAAACACAAGGGAACCATGGTGCTGCAGGGCCCTGAGGCTCTCTCCACCTTGTGGCCTTTCTGCAGGGTCTGCAGCCTCTCAGGAGCAGGACCCAAACCAGGTTCTTCAAACCGGACTAGGCTACCAAGACTGCTCCTCCTAGCCCTCACTCACAAGCCAACCATATCCATTCTCCTTGTGTGGTTCCTGCCTCACCACTGATGCCCATGCCCCTCCCTCTTTTTCACGCTGGATGCCAGTCACCAGTCAGTCAAGCAAACCTCACATCGCTAAGATGAAGACAAGGATTTCTAAGTCCTTCTGAGTCTGGACCTGGATTTATTTCGGTATTATTTACTTTTGCTTCTGTGACGTATGCTTGACATGGGGGGGGGGGGGGAGTTCCCGCTGGCTCTCCGTTTGTGGCGCAGTCCGTCGTGGTGGGGAAGGCATGGCACCAAGAGTGTGAGATGGCCGGTCACACTGCATTCCCACTCAGGGAGCAGAGAGAGAGAGGAACCCCGGTGCTCAGCCTGCTTTCTCCTTTGTGTTCAGTCCAGGGTCCCAGCTCCCAAAATGGAGTTGCCCACATTCAGGGTGGGTCTTCGCACCTCTATTAACCCAATCTAAAAACTCCCTCCCAGACATGCCCGGAGGTTTGTCCCCTGGCTGACTGCAGATCCTGTCAAGTTGACTGACAGTATCAACCACTCCAGTCTTCTTCACTGCTGCTATGATCTGGGTCTCCCAGGGATTAAAACATTAGGCTCCGTAAACACCTCTCCCGGGAATTATGAGTCAGGTACAATCAAAAGTGATACATTGTTGCAGCGCAAGCTCACAGAGGCGGTGCTCCATCATTCATGGTTGCTCTCCCACACACAGAGTTCCTCCGTCCCCAGAAAGAAAGTAGATCTCAAGAAGAAAGAGGGAGTCAGGTTGAGAGAACACCCAGCTGGACCTGACTAGAGTAGCCAGCTCATGGCCAAAGCGAAAACAAGCCGGCAGGTGCCTGGAAGTAGATGGAAGCGATGATTCATGTGCTGAAAAGGTGTTATTCTGAGACCCTGCCTGCAGGAAGTGCAGAAAGAAGCCTTCAGGACAGAATCCTGGCACAGGGCACGAGAGGACTGTGAGCAAAGGGAGGTCTCCTGGCTCAGCTGTGACTCGTAAAAGCAGAGGTACTCCTAGGGCTGGCTGGTCTCCCCAGCTCCCCGGGGAACAGGGTGTAGCAGGAGGTTTTACCATATCAAGTGAAAACTGAAAAGCACTGACCATCTAGCTTAGAATGGGACCTGCAACAACATGATCTCCATGAACATGGAGAAAATAGAAGTTCAGAGCAATGCCATTTGACAACTGCCACATACAGAGAGGTAGCTCATTCAGGAAAGTGCTTGCCTTGCAAACGTGAGGACCTGAGTTCAATCCCCAGAACCAGGTAATTAAAAACAAAAAACAAACAAACAGACAAAAACAGATATGGTGGCACACACTTGCCAATCCCAGGCACTGAGGAGGCAGAGGCAGGAGGATCTCAGGGGAGTTGATGGCCAGCCTAGTCTATTTGGTGAGTTCCAAGCTAGTGAGAGACCTGTTTAAAAATCCAATGAACGGGCTAGAGAGATGGCTCAGCGGTTAAGAACACTGACTGTTCTTCCAGAGAACCCAGGTTCAATTCCCAGCATCCACATGGCAGCTTACAACTGTCTGTAATTCCAGTTCCAGGGTACCTGACAAGATATACATGGAGGCAAAGCACCAATGTACATAAATAAATTTTTTTTAAAAATCCAGTGAACAAAGCCTGAAATCCAGTGAACAAAGCCTGAGAGACAATACCCAAGCTTGTCTTCTGCCTCCTTCCACATGCACAGCTTGTACACACACACACACACACACACAGAGAGAGAGAGAGAGAGAGAGAGAGAGAGAGAGAGAGAGAGAGAGAGAGAGAGAGAGAAATAAATAGCGAAAGTCTCTCTGGCTTGAGCTGAGAGCAGGAACAGCTTTGTTTTCTGAAACAGAGCAGCTCTGATTCCAGGTTGAGACACAGGGGCCCCGTCTACAGCCAGCCAGCTCCCTCGGTGCCCTGAGAAAGGCAAGACATGATCACACTGCTGTAGCTGGACTTTCTTTGAATCACCGGCTCCCAAATAATGACATGGAGACTTCTTATTAAGTATGAAAGCTTAGCCTTAGCTTAGACTTGTTCCCACCTAGCTCTTATAACTTAACCAGTTTATATTAGTCTACATTCTCCTACATGGTTCGTTACCTCTCCTCCATACTGTGTGTCAGACCTCCTCCATGTCTCACTGGCGAAATCCTGCTTCTCTTCTTCCCAGAGTTCCTTTCTTCCCCTAAAGTCCCAGCTATCCTCTCCTGCCTAGCTATTGACCATTTAGCTCTTTATTAAACCAATCAGAAGGTGCCTCAGCAGAGACACATCTTTACAGTGTACAAAAAGATCATCCTGCAGCACACTGACTCTCCCAGAACAAGTGACCATTCAGTATGTGAAAATATGTCCAACCCCATAGTAATCACAGGAATTCAAGTTAAAGCAAAAATCAAGTCATGTTTTGCCTGTTAATGAGAAGTCTTAAAATATTTATTGCTGGAAAAGATGCAAAGCAAAATGCATGGGCGTTTCTGAGAATGTAAACTGGTTGGCCATTCTGGAAGTGTATTATCAAAAAGTAAAATATGGATGTTGCTTGCATGTCCACTTCTGGGAGCCACGGCTCTACCCCAGAAGACTTCCATGGTGCCTCATAGAAGATCCACCTCTCTCCACTCCCAGGAGTGGACACAGACTAAGCCTTTGTACACATTGTCATTGTGTATGAGGAATCATTTCTTACCCAGCATGGTAAACTCTCCTCTTAATCTACTACTTCCTTAGGACACACTATTTAGAAATGATATTGCTGAGTCAATAAATATTGTCTCAGTTTGCTTCAGATCGCTGTGATCATGGCCAAAAGTGACTTGAGGAGGAAAAGGTTTATTTGGCTTATACTTCCAGTTTAACAGTCCATCACAGAAGAAGTCAGGACAGGAACTCAAGCAGGAACCTAGAGGCAGGAACTAAAGCAGACACCGTGGAGGAATGCTACTTACTGCCTTGCTCCCCATGGCTTGCTTGGCCTGCTTTATTATACACCCAGGACCATCAGCCCAGGATGGCACCACCCACAGTGAGTGGACCCCTCCCATACCAATCATTAATCAAGAAAATCCCCCACAGATTTGTCCACATGCTGATCTAATGGAGGAATATTCTCAACTGAGGTTCCCTCTTCCCAGATGACCCTATCTTATGCCAAGTTGACAAAAGTGGACCAGTAAATATATATATATATAAGAACTTTTTGGTTATGATAGCAAGGAAAATTCAGGTCAAATCAGCATACTGTGAAAAAGTGTGGCTCCTTTAACAGAAGGTCAAAGGCAAGGAGTAAGTCTTAGGAACAGTTGGTCCTAGGGGTTCAAATAACAAAAGACTTGCATGTCTTCCTACCTTTTCTCCCCTTGGGTTTAATTTTTTAGCAAGCGCTTCTTATGTGCTATTGAAAAGGAATGCTGTCACTCTTGGTGAATAATGCCCACAGAGATTTTGGTCATCCCCTTTCTGGTCATTCTGGGAACAGACCAGGTGAACCACCACATTTAGAACACTTTGCAATGGGCCCCAGAAGTGAAGAGGGGGTGAAGTTATGTGCCAGTGTGAGAAGCACGTAACTCACACTGTCAGAGGACAGCTGAGAAAGATGAGTTTAAAAACACATAAAGGAACGAGTATGATTCACCAAAGTATATCCATAAAAACCCCGAAAACCAAGGAGGACATATAAGTCACTCAAAACAGAATCCATGGGGAGAAATGAAGCAAAATTTGGAATGAGGGTGGGAGAGAAAAGAATAACAATGTGGCATTATTTTTAAAATGATGTGGTGTGGAGAAGACAGGATGCCCGAAATTGGAGTTATTACACACAGGACTCTGTATGTTGCTGTGATAGGACACCATGATCTAGGCAGCTTACCGAAGGAAGAGTTGATTTGGATTTACAGCTCCAGATGGAGAAGAGCCCATCATGGTGGGGAAGCATGGATGCAAGCGGCAGGCACGGTGACTGCAGCAAGATGCTAAAAGCCCACATCTTGAACTGCGAACACGAAGCAGACAGAACCAAATGGAAATAGTACAAGTCTTTAAACTCTCAAAACACAGGGCTGGAGGGATGGCTCAGTGGTTAAGAACACTTGTTCTTGCAGAAGACTGAGGTTCAGTTCCCAGCGCCCACATGGTAGATTAATTC
>CABHPH010160297.1:0-49393 GCA_902168325.1 Peromyscus nudipes | reverse complement strand
GTTTGTTCTTAATGCTTATCATATGCTAGGCCGAGGGCTGCCATTGATTGTGGAGATGCAGAACAACCAGCCTGCAGACCTCACTGTAGAGCTTGGGGCCTGCCTCACTTACAGAATTGCATGCTTCACACATTACTAGCAAGAACACCATGTGTTACGCCAGCCATTTGCCCCAACACCAGTTCAGTCCTGCTCTCAGAAACATGCCAGTCTGTCTGGAGCTCTCCCCTCACTCAGCTGTTTTCAGGTCACTCAGCAGGTGGCCACTGAGCTAAAGCCCAAGGCTGTGCTGTTGAGTTCCTGGACGGGTTTCTGTCTATAGGATGACCTTCCCTCTCCTCCAGATGTATTCATGCTCTTGTGCCCTGGGGGTCTCCACCGGTGTCATTGCTGTTTTGTGCATGCTTTCGTGCCCGGTGTCTCCCTAAAGACACATTTCTGCCACCCTTGCTTCTCCTCCTCCCTCCCACCATTGTCAACCCAAAGGCTGCCCTGAAGCTTCAGCAGACACGTCTCCCTTCTCCCCAGCCTCCTGTCTCTAGTGGTCCAATACTTCATCCTTCCCACCCGTCCACACCTTGCCCCTGCTCTAGTGAAGTGCCAGTGTCTCTTTTATGTAAGTTGGTTGTTTCTGCCCCCAGCATCTCCACCACCTGAATTCATGCCCATGGCCTCATTTGCCTCCTCCTACAGCAGCCTCTGCCCGGTGATTGCTCCTTCAGTGGTCTCTGAAACATAAGCCTGATGCTTTCACTCCCCCTGTAATCTGTCAGCAGCTCTCCTCCCTGCCTCCTTTAACCACATCTCCTTCACAGTGCACCACAAGCCTTACTGAGCCATTTCCAGTTCATCAGAGCTACACATTGCCTCCTGCAGCCACCCAGCTCTACCACACAGAGAAAATTGTGTTTGTTGTTGGTTTTTTTGCCTGCCTGGTTCCCATTCACTTTGCAGTTTTCCTGGCAAATAACATGTCTCTGGGAAGCCTTTTCAGTCTCCCACTGGGGCCCCGAGTTTCTTTGCCTAAAATTTAGCCCAGCTCTCACTAGGGACTGGCCTACCTCCCCTTGCCAATGTGATGGGGTGCAGAGAGGAGGTTATCTGCCTTTCCAGTACATGGATAATACTGGCACTAATAGGAACTTAGCAAATATTTGGGTAACTAGGGAGTAAATGTGTGTATTGTAAATACTGACAGGGTTACTTCAAATTCTGATGCCAGCTGGATATAGCTGAGCAGTCAGGGTTGGAAAGACACACAGATGTCCTGCAAGGACAAGCTAAAACCAAGTCATGACAGACAGACCAAGCCCATGTTTAGGCTGACAGAGAATAAAAAACTGGAGCAGCCAGGAAGAAAGCAGGAAGTTCAGGAATAGGGTAGCCAGGAGAGGAGCTGTTGCGGGAAGAGCAGGTGTTCACCCTGGCCCATGAGGCCTCTGGCAGGACGCTGAGAAGTGCTGCCCGAGCTGGGCTTGGTGCGACACAGCCCTGCTCACGTCTGCCATAGCTCACAATGTGATGGTGACCTTGTGTTCCTGCAAGATTGCTCATCAGCTGTGCAGCTCCGGCAGATTTTGCATCTGGAGAACAGTGACCCATGTGATGTCTCGATAAGACTTTTCTCATCTGGAGTTGGGAACCACTGTGAGAACAGAGTCAGTATACAGGGAACCTTATATGTGTGACGCCCAGACATGTGATAATGTTCCCCGTGTGCTTTGACCCCTCACAGGTCTTTCTGGACACTTCTTCAAGTAGTTACATGCTTGTCTCATGGGTAGTTGAGTTGAAAACTGGCCTTACTACTTAATGTACCGATGTGTATGATGTGTGTCTGCCATCTGTAAACCCACTCAGGGCGGCGTTGAGGGCAGCGGGCAGACGCGGCAACTGTTCTCCCAGCCTCTGTGTCGGGCCTCGTGTGTCTGCTGACACGGTTGCTGGCTCCAGAAGGTCACAGTCTCTTTACTGTAGTGCTGACCTGTTGCTCAATCTCTTTACTGTAGTGCTGACCTGTTGCTGCCAGGGCCAGTGTTTAACTTCTTATAGGCTCATGTTTGTTTTTTTTAAATGGATGGGGGGGTGTTTATTTTTGGTTTTATTTTTGGATTTTTTTGAGGAAGGGTCTCCCTATGTACTTCTGGCTATCCTGGAACTCACTATGTAGACCAGACCGGCCACAGACTCATAGAAATCTGGCTATCTCTGCCTCACCAATGCTTAGATTGAAGCCTTGCACCACCATGCCAGCCACAGGCTCTTGGTCCCCACTAGGACATGAGCTCTACTCATTTGTGCCTTTTTGGACTCTAGTGCAATGCACTGCCCTGTGAGTGTGCAAGAAACTGCCTGACGTTCCTCCAGAGGTTTGCAGCTGCTGAAGATGAAGCAGTGGTAGGAGTGGGGCTCCTGTTAGGCCATGTGCAGCCCTGAGGCTCAGCAGCCCTGCACAGTGTGGTGTGCTTAAGGAATCTTGAAGAAGCCATCAGTTGGGGTACAAGGGCCCAGGAGAAAAAGACTAGGGTCCCCAAACAGCTGTGGGAACAGCAGGGGATTGCATTTGCTTAAGAACTGAGAGTGCTGTAAGCAGGTGACAGTGACAGATAAAGTGTGGCCATCCACACCTGTAATCCCAGCACTCTAGAGGTAGACATAAGACAATCACAATTAGAGGCTACCCTGGGCTGTGAAGGGAGAACCTGTTTGAACTAACACAAAAAAAGAGCACAAACCGAACAACCTGTGTTGAGATCAGTGTCCGTTGTGTGTTAGTGAGATATCTAGCTCCTGCTCCTGCACAGCATCATGATGCTTCTCTTCTCAGAGTCCCAGCCAGAGCAACTGGCTTTGTGATGAGAGGGCTAGAACTTTTAGACAAGCCCTGACTTTTCCAAGGGAAGAAAGGCTGAAGGCTGAGCTCATCACCAGTGGTTGCTGATTTAATCAGTCATGCCTTCATAATGGATCCTCGGTAAAAACTCATAGGGCAAAGTTTAAACAGCTTCCACATAACCGAACACATGGAGGTTCCTGGTGGATGGTACCTGGAGAGGGCCTACACCCTCCCATCTGCTATGCTCTGCACATCTCTTACATCTGGCTGTTCATCTGTATCCTTCATAATAAATGGGTAAATATAAGTGTTTCTCTGAGTTCCCGGAGCCAGCTCAGCAAATATATCAACCTGAGGAGGGAGTTGTGGGGTGGATTGCTCAGCAGCCAGTCAGAAGTTACAGATACAATACAGGGTTTGTGTGGCACCATCTCAGGCTGGAGCAGTGTGGTGTGGCTGAATTTGTTGTTGCTTTCAGTTCTGTGAATAATGCTAGATAAATTTTGAGACTTCAAGTGATGTCTCCTGGAGAGGAAGCCCCTCCCCACCCCAGTACATCTGCTATTACAAGTGTTGTGTTGACTGGTGTGTGCGCCAGTCAAAGGCCAAAACAGTGTAGTTTTTCTTGGTAACCCATATGTTCACAGTATGAAGCATAATCATAACATGAAAAGAAAAAGAAATTAGCATTCAGGGAGACAGCGCTCAGTAGACAGAGTGAGCCGCACACAATCGAATGGTTGTCGTGGTGATAAAGGATGGCCTAAGAGTCTTTGATGTATCAGAAGGTCTCTGGAGCTTTAGTCACTGTCGTGGCGTGGGCACACACCCTCCCAGGAAGTCCGGGGCATGCTCTAGACGATATCACCTGTGGGGCAGGCTGCCAGTGTTTGTACAGTTCAAGCCGAACAGTCTTTATGTCCCTACATAATAAATAGCCTCAGCTTTGCCTCTTGCTTCCCAGAGCCTTAAGTACTTAGTGCGTGGCCTTTACAGAACCTTAAGTGTGACGCCTGCCCTAGAGGCGTGTGGCCAGCACCTCTCAGCTCTGCTTTACATGGGAACCTAAGTTCTTTGCACTTGGTGCACTCACTTGTGTGAACCATTTTTCTGTTCACTGCTGATGCCATGTAGCACAACACACATTTGAGGATGACCTTACCCTAGGTGTTCCTTGGGAGCAGGGTTAGAGTGAAGCCTGCCGTCAATGCGCAGTGCCTGGTGTGAGCCTGCTGGGAAACCCGCCAACCAAGGGTGGAGTAGCTGGTGTCAGTGTTTCCCACCCCGTGCTTCAGGCTGCCCTCCACCTCCCGAGTGCCCTCTGCCTTGTTGGTAATGAGTAGTCTTTATTCATGCAGGGACAGGTGTTGATGCTCCCTCAAGCATCTAACCGCCGTTCACACATGCAGCACAGTGAGCTCCTCAGCACTGGCTTGAAGCGCATTAGCTACATTCTCTCACCTGCCCTGAGTAAAATTTTGCGGCTGTGAAAATTGTTTCTCTTCTCATCCACCCTCAGCAAGTGTTGTCAGGTACCACCTGACCTGCATCATGACTCATACCTGCCTGGCACAGTGTGAAAGTTCTTTCCATTAATCAAGTATTTGTTATTTAATAAATATTTCTGGTGTTTGGAAAATATTCTGTTGAGTAATTCACCCACTTAAGTGTGCAAGTCATTAATTTTTACTCACAGAATTATGTAATATCATCACAGTCAGTTATAGAACATTGTTAGCATCCAAATAGGAGTTGTGTGTCCAGAGCCGTGGATAATGTGACATGAAAGCAGAAAAGCATAGTAGTTATGGGGAGGAGGGGGCCAGAAAGAGAGCTAAGAGTGGGGGGGGGGGGAAAAATAAGGACAAAGTGGTGTGTGTGTGTGTGTGTGTGTGTGTGTGTACAGAAACACATTACTTTGTTTGCTAACTTTAAAAGTTAATTTAAATTTTTTCTGTTGGCAATCACTCCCCAAATCTTCCTGTCTCGCAAGCCCACTTTCTATCTGTAAATTTGCCTCTTGAGGATGTCTCTGTGAATGGAGTTTACACTAGCTGGTGTCTGGCTGCCTTCCTTGACTTGGCATCACGTTTTCAAGGTTCCCATGTATGGCAGCACATGCATGATTTTCCCCATGTTTGAGAGAGCAAGGCCATGGAGTATAGCTTTATGCTGACAGGTACCACCCTCTGTTGTTCCTGTCACTTGGCTAGCTTGATTTAGAAGAGGCTTCTGCACCGCTCGACCTCACAAACCCAGCTGTGTTCATCACCATCTTTTCCACAAAACGTGCAGAGCCAGGCTCTGGGGGAGCTTTGAGCCAGGCACTGTGTCCTGGCCTTGATGTGACAGGAGAAAGAGACGGTCATAGTAAAGTGTCATCATCGCCCTCCTAGGGAAAATGCCATCATCAGGCAGAGGTGGCAGTGGCGCCTCTACCTATGTGGACATCTCAAGGCACCCCTGGGACCCAAAGGGAACAGCCACACAGGCCTGAGTTCAGCTGGTGCCACACAGGCTGGCACACGTGCATCTCTGCACTTGGCTCTTTCACTTTTTGATAGGATTTGATTTGAGAACAGTTCTCATCAAATTACTGTGCTTCTTTGTCAACAAAGTCGAACCAGCCAGAGCTGGTTCCTTTATGACTCTGCTCCCATGAGTGTGTGAGTGTGTAGTGTCAGATGTGGGATAAGTCACCAGAGCTTAGTTGATAAAAATCTGCAGTGGAGTGAAAACAAGATGCAAGTTCTCCGTTCTCAGTGAGGCCAAGGCGAAGGCTGCTGATCGCGGTCTGCGCCTCCTGCAGCCATGCTGCCATGTCCTCACGCTTCGCCACTGCTCTTGCTGACCTTTCTGATGAAATTCAGCCCAGAAAGATAGGATCAGTCAAAGCCCTAACACTTTTCCAAACCTGACTCATTAAGTGACATTCGTGAAAATCATTTCTATTTTCCATTCTGTTTTGGTGTCTTCATGAGAAAGAAGAGCACTGTACAGTCTCATGGTGTTTAAGAGGATAGGCAAGTGACTGTAATTCTCTCTGAAGGTACAAAAATTATAAACGACTCTAATTCTCTGTTGGATATTCTTCCTCGACTCACCTGTGTTACTCTTTCAAACCATAAGTGAGTGTAGCGATGGAACATGAAGCGCCATGTTAAATGTGGATAGACAGTGTTCGCCCCTTCTCTTCCTCCAAGAGCCCATCTCTATTGCTTTCAAAGACAGAATGTACTCTAACTCCTTCTTCTTGAGAAGCCCAGAAGTTCCAGAGCTGTGAGCCATGCCCTCTTTCCAGAGATTGGAACACAGTTTGGCTGACCAAGGTTTGCTGAGCTCTTCCTGATGAAGTGATGGATCTGTATGTGTGTATGTCACACTTCCCAGATCGTATGCCCATGCTCTGTGGTCCAGCACATCACCTAAATGATGTTGCACTTTCCCAGATTGTGTGCCCATGCTCTGTGGTCCAGCACATCACCTAAATGATGTTGCACTTTCCCAGATTGTGTGCCCATGCTTCATGGTTCAACACATCACCTAAATGAGAGAGGCACTATGTATACCACTCACTTCTCCATCTGCTGTCCTTCCTTGGGAGGACACTACCCCCTGCTCTGACTCTGGAAGGGTGATCACCCAAGGGGCTGTATCTCCCTGCAGATCCCTCTTGGATTTAGTACTGCTAGAAAAGGAGCTGAAGAGACTGAGAGACAGGGGACGTGTCTATTGGGTGTCTAGGAGCTCTGTCCACAGCTGCTCTGCAGGGATGTGAGGCTTCTGCTCCAACAGTGAAGGCTCTTTCAGAAAGAAGACTGCTCAGCTTCCAAGATGTTCACTCGTGTCCAGTGAAGAAGAGGCACTCGGTCAGCTTAAGAACCGTCTAGTTCAGCTTGCCGTTGTACACATGTGGAAACCCAAACTCCAGGGTTTACCCTGTATGGAATTGGTACAATGACTGTGTCCCATAGAGCCTGGCCAGAGAGGGAGAGGAAGGGGGAATTTGATGAGTGAAGCTGACATGGACATGGGCGTGCACAGAAATGGGGGAAGCCCCAAGGAAATGGGGGAGCACATTCCAAGGGATCAGACCATTTGAGTAAACACCAGTATGCATGAAGAGGGGCATACTAAGTGAGGAAAGTGCTGGGAAAGGGTAAGAAATACTTTAGGATGGGATTAGTTTGGACCATTAAAATAGGACGAATGTTTCAGACATTATGATGGAGGTTTTCCGTTGTGGTGGTGTTGCTGTGGGAGCTTGAGTGCAGGGTCGCCCACAGTGGTGTGTAGCTTAGATTGGAGAAAGTGTGAATAGCAACTGTGTCATCAAGAGGCCAACAGTATAATCTCAAAATGGGGCAGCAAAGACGCAGTAGTGGCAGACCCCCACAAAGGAAGAGTAGATCATCATTGAGAGTTAGGGGTTTGAGGTGCAAAGCCAAGAGCTGAGTCTGGAAGAGCCCCCAGGGCTGCAGGAGAGCTTGGCTGCCGTTAGATTGGAAAGCTGATGTTTGCCCTGGCAAAGTTCTCACCATGGTCAGGAGTGAGAGCTGACTGCTGAAGACACAAAAATGGACAGCATCTCAGGGAGGAAATGTAAAAAGAAAAGGGAAATCTGAGTCATTCTCTCTCATTTTTGACAAAGTGTCAAAACATGTACCAGTTACAAGTACCAGAGGTAATTCTAGTTTTGACTTAACATTCAGTAATTTTGTGTATAACTAAAGTTAGGCAGGAAAAAAAATGATCAAAAACTTGGCAGAGGAAGGAACGAAAGAAGGAGAATGAGATACTGGGCAGGAGTGGACTTGCCCGTGCTGAACAAAGTGCTTTCATTCCTAGTTTTTTTTTTGGAAAGTGTGCATAAGACCTTACCTCGTACACCCTACACTGGTGTGTGGTGTTCATGAATGCTGAAGTCAAATCAGGAGGGGAAAGACGTCTTCACTCTAGGAAGCAGTATGATCTGCCTGTGCAAGAGGTTCTCCAGTCAAGGCTGGGACTGTGAAGCCACACAAACACACACACATGCACACAACATACACGGCACTGCACCACCTCCTTGGTGGCCAAAACGAAGTCAGAAAGCACATTGCTGTGTGGCATGGTCTACAGATACCCAGTAGCATCCTCAGTTATCACAGCCTCCTAAAAGAGAGGCTTGTCCTGTATTCACAGGAGTCCACAGACAAGTGTCCAAAGCCTGTGGCCAAGGTGACCAGGGAAGCTGGAATTGAATCCGACCACTCTTCTTCCAGGATGCCCCTGTCACCCCTGTGGCTCCCCATGTGGGATTTACCTGCTTGCTGAATCAAAGAGAAAATATTTATGACTGAGTTTGCAGCTGATGTTGAAGCTGATGTAACCCATTGTTGACCCAGTGTGAAAGTGGTTCCATATCTCAGGAGAGAGAGCCACAATGAGTGTCTCCATTCTCTCAGGAGAAATGTCATCAGTGAAAATAAACAGACCTGGGGCATCTGTCTGCAGGCTCAACTCTGGTTGAAGAGTCCTTTGCAAGGACTGCTGAGCCCTATTCTGGTCTGTAACATAGCTTTCCCATACCACCGTACCCCCCCCCTTGGTGTCCTCTTGTCCCCCAGTTCAGTCTCCAGAAAGATTGCTGTGGCCCCAATGCACAGAAATGGGCAAGGCTCATGACAGAGCAAGAGAGGAAAGAGAGGTATGACTGAGGATAGCAATGTGGCCCGAACTGCTGTCCCTGAGCCAGAGACTCCGAGCCCGAGCAGCAGGATGTGGAGTTCCTGCCAAACCACATGGGACTTGCTGGGAAGACCAGGGCAGCTTGAAGGCTCTCAGCCCAAAACAGGTCAGCAGGACGAACCATACAAAAACTGAAACTGAGAGCCATCGCAGCAGTGTGGGGTTCTGGGTCAGTGGCTATCCAGCTCCTCCTAGGCCACTGTTCTAACACCTGCCAAGCCTGAGGAGCAGACAGAAAGCTCTGTGCTGCGTACACAGGAAGAGAGGGATGGCCCTCTACAGCAAAAGGGACAGCCTTCTAGGGTTTTCTCTGAAGCTTCATGTCCTCAAGATATTGCCAGTGAACTCGTTTGGTTTGTTTTCAGAAGGGGGTTTATTCTGTGCTTTGTATTATCCCTCCTATTTCTTATCCAAATAAAGAATGCATTGCTAGTTTGTATTGTGGTGATGGAGGTAGACTTCCTTTTTCTTTTCTCCCCCATTTTTTGCCAAGAAGCTCTTGCTGAGCAGTGGCCTTGGACAGTATTTCCCTCCTCTAAACTAGTAACTTACCATCAGTTCACAGTTGGCTGGGCTACCTTGCACCACCCCCAGTGCCCTGCTCAGTTGGTAATGTGCATTTGTTACTCAGCTAAGCTCTCTTGGGCCATAGGAAATAGTTGGATCTCTCATAGCACAGCCCTGTTCACCTGGCCTCTCCCAGGACAGACAGCATGCTGCATGCCTACTCCACAAGCTGCAGTTCCCCCAGAGATGTGAGAGCAGCATGGAGAATTACAGTTAACCCTGTGATCCGAGGAGGAGAATTACGCCTGCCCCTGTGGCTGCGCTTCCCCTCCACAGCCTCCCACCTGTTCTTGTGTCAGAGGATAGGTTCCTCTGTCCTTGACGCCTCCTTCCTCCGGCCCCCGACCCTTCCACCCCACCTGCTTTATTAACCTAGTTTTACTGGTTAGTTATAACTAACTCTACCTTTGCTAAGAAAGTCCTATATAACATAGCTCAGCGGTGTGCTTTCCTGTGTATTTGTCCATTCATTCATCCGTGCAGTGGGTATTTCCCAAGTATTTCACTGTGCCAGCTCTACACAGACAGAATGGAGTCTCAGCCCTGGTGGAGTGTACAGCCTGTGTGAGAGTCAGGCCAGTCAGTGTGCAGTTGAAACGTGCAGAGAGCTGACAGCACAGTGAGATCTCTAACCCCACTTGCTCGTGGGGAGTGATCACAGACTCCCCAGTGGGAGCAGAGGAGGTGAGGGCAGGGTGGTAAGAAAGATCACCAGATGCAGCAGCCTGGTCTGCCACTGGGAAACATTTTGATTGTCCTGAGAGCTCTGGGGATGCGCTGACAGTGTCAGCGTGGTCTCTGTAGTATGTGGAAAGGCTTTGTATGTGCTGCCCTTTAGTTTCTATTTATCTCCAGTGCTTCAAAAACCACGTAGAATAGAATTGACGCACAAGCAGATACGAGTGTGCCGCTTTCTGTTAGTCAGATAGTAAAGAGGTTTGCAACATAGAAAACAGTACCACTGTTCTCATTAATTCTTTTTCTAACTCGGAAAATATAGTTATTCTCTTTTTTTAATGTTAGCATTGGGACCTGTGAGATGGCTCAGTAGGTACCAGCCCTTGCCACTGAGCCTGGTGACCTGAATTCAGTTCTCCACAACCCACACGGTGGGAGAAGAAAATCTCCTCCTGTACGCTCTCTGACCTCCACATTCGTGCTGTGGTGTGTGTGCGCAAATGCACACACATGTACACACAAATAAAATGAAAAAAAAACCCTTTAAAACATTAGGAATTAGTGGGTGTTATTCATTAGTGTTTTGAAATGGGGGGATTGAAGGGCTTTTAAATAGAGGAAGGACACAGTAGAACTTGTATCTCTCCCCTGCCTTGGAAAGTGGTTTGACACAGAGCAGTATGGCACCAGAAGAAGACAAAGCCTGGAGACCTGCTTATGCTGTGAGCAGGTGTGGACATCACTCTCGGGTTGGGACGTGGGATAAAAGTAGGATTGAAGGTAGGTTTGGGGTGTGCTCCATATGAGGCACCTTTAGAACATTCAGGTATTTCCAGGACATCTGGTTCTATAGCGATGAGGCACCTAGGCCAGAATCCTCACCACAATCATGGTGCCCAAAGCCCTGGAAATAGGTAAGAGCTTGCCAACAGAACATGAAAGAGAAACTCCTGAAACACAACCTTAGGGGTACTGTTTGAAGGACATGAGAAGAAGGAGATTCTGGAGGACACTAAGACATGGTCGCAGGGCTGGAAAGACAGACATATGATGTCACCAGAGCCCAGAGAAAAAGCTGTGTTGAGGAGTGGCCAGCAGATCCAGCACTGCTGGAGGTCAAATGGGATGCAGCTGAGGAGGTTCCGCTGACCAGAGGAACATGCGCGCAGTGATTTGCACACCGGATTTTGAGCTTTTACAAGGTGTGAGCATCGTCCTACATCTCTTTCCAGCTTCACTGCATAAGGTCTCAGCAGCTACATTGGGAAACACTTGGTAATTCTGTGTTCTCCCACTAGGTCTGGCCTTCTCTGGTCTGGAGTAGAGCTTTTCAGTGCTGTGTCATGGTCAGAAATAGCCTGGGATACTGATCCCCTGGGTCTTCAGGGCACCTGAGCTGCCAGGCTGGCCGTGAGCAGCTCCTGCTGTCCTCCATGCTGTGCATGCCTGCATTTTCTGTATGTGCCATGAGGTGAAACACTGGAAAGCCTTGTCCTGTGCAGCGTCAGGAAGCTTCATACAACTCAACCTCACTCCTCTGCTCTAGCATTGGGTCCCTGAACAGTCATTTCAATATTAAGATTTATTTTGATTTTGATTTATATGTGTGTATGTATGTATATCCATCCGTCTGTCTTCCTCCCCCTCGTCCTCCTCCTTCTCTCTCTCTCTTTCTCTCTCTCTCTCTCTCTCTCTCTCTCTCTCTCTCTCTCTCTCTCTCTCTCTGTCTGTGTGTGTCTGTGTATGTCTGTGTGTGTCTGTGTCCTGGGAAACCAGAAGAGGGCATCTGACCCCCTGAGTTACAGGTGTCAGTGAGCTGCCTAATGTGGGTGCTGAGGACCAAATTGCAGACCCCTGAAAGAATGACTGGTGTGAGTGCTCAGCCTCAGAGCCTCTCTCTAGCCCTTCATGTTACATTTTGGTGCTAACCTCTTGACCTTTCTAGGAGTCTTCCAGCACAGTGTTCCATCAGCACAGGAGCCACAGACAGCACAGTACAGGTAGCCCAGTGTGTGAGCACTGTGTTTCACTCCTGGCAGATTGATAATGGATTTTCTAAACAGCAAAAACTGAGAATGACAGGTGTAGCTCTCCCCAGAGGCCACCATTTTAGAATGTGGACGCCTGCCTCTGCCTCCCGAGTGCTGGGATTAAAGGTGTGCGCTTCGAGGCCAGCCTGGACTACAGAGGGAGTTCCAGGAAAGGTGCAAAACTACACAGAGAAACCCTGTCTCAAAAAACAAAAACAAAAACAAAAAAAATAAAATGTGGGTGCTTTGGAAGTATGTAAGTTTTCTGAGACATCACATTCATAACATCCTGTTATTACTCCTTGTAGTAGGACAGGCCCATAGGGTGGAGGAAATTGGCTCAAACCAGTGCCCAGGCATGCACATATGTACTTCCTTATGAGCCAACCTGGAGTGGGGCCGTTAGGATCCAGCAACAACTCCCCAGTTCAATCTTTCTGAGCACCCACTTGGCTAAGGAAGTAGTTCCAGCTGTACTGGGTAACATTGGGCTGGCAGAACAGCAGGGAAGAGGGGGTGCATCCCTCCATCCATCAAGGCCCTCCAGGGTCCATAGCAAGCTGCAGAGAGGCTGTGTCATAGATCCCTGTATTAAGAAGGAGTAGCCCTGTGCTGTCTTCAGGCTCTGTCTTCAATGCTTATGTGTAGAGCGTTCTCATCGCACTTTCATACTCCTGTGAACCTGAGGCATTGTTCCCATTGTACATTTGGGGAAAGTGATGATCAGGGTCCCACGGGCAGAGGCAGAGCTGGGGTCTGAACACAGGCATTCTAGCTCTAGAGACTGCTCTTGACATGACTTTGTTCCTGCTCTGTCCTTGACACACTAATGAAATACCTATGCTCTTCCCCATTGTTAAACTCTCTCTTCTTTTGATTCAGCCCCAGCACCATGGCTTTGAGCTTCATTCATGCTCTGGCC
The DNA here is from genome assembly GCA_902168325.1 of Peromyscus nudipes. Lineage (NCBI taxonomy): Eukaryota > Metazoa > Chordata > Mammalia > Rodentia > Cricetidae > Peromyscus > Peromyscus nudipes. The sequence continues at coordinate 36,630 of CABHPH010160297.1, read as the reverse complement.
ACATTTGGTTGAGGGCCACTCAGTGCTTCTCTAGCCCTTTGGGTATGCCTCATGGCTTCCCTTGTAAATGCCAGAAGTCATTGTTTTGGTTTTTCTATTTCTGAGTGTCTTGTCTTCCTGCAGAAGATGATCAACTCCATGAATACCAGAATAAGGCCATGTACCCAGCCCATGGAGCCCCATGTGCTCTGGCCAATGTGCTCCTGTGGTCTAGCCACCTCATCTAGAACGTGCTGTGGTCTGGAGAGCATGGATGCCTGTTCACACAGCTTCTGCTTAAGATGCTAGAAACAGTCACTGTTGCTCAGCGTAGGAAAACAAAAACAAAAACAAACAAACAAAAAAACAGTTGTTCATTTGCACAAGAAACTTCCTTTAAAAATCACCTTGCCAATTACTAACTAGTATTTTATAAAATGTCTTTTCAGAATGTAAGCTCTTTCCTTCCACCTTTGTGTGTGGCTGTTGCCTTTGAAAAAGACAATGTAAGGGAAGTGTTTCCTGTTTGTAGAGGCTTATATTAAACCCTATGTGAAAAACGCCTGACAGCTGAGAGCTCTGGAGCCTTCTTTTCAGTACTTTTCTGTATTCGGGGCAGAGGGGCAAGGTGGAGTTAGGTTGCTGTCATTATCATTGCATCACAGAACATTCTCCTAAAGGACCTTTTCAGCACTCACTGCCACCCAGAGAGGGAGGTGCTGGGGGCTAGCATGGAAAAAGCTTTCCAGATCCCGAGTAAATACCGTCACCAGCAGCCTGTGCAGTTCACGTTGACTTTAGTCATCCGCACACATGGCGGTGTTGGTAGGAGATACCTGACCGTTTTCATTTGCATCGCCCCAATAGCAGGTTCGTTGACGCGAGGCTTCCTCTGCTGTAAATGTCTATTTATATATGCTACTTGTCCCTTGTCATTTGGGTTTTTCTCATTAGTGTTTTTTTATATATGTGAATGTTCTTTTCTGTTACATGTTGTGAACATTTTCTTTTAATATGTAGTTTGTCTTTCAACTCTGTTTTGTTTTAGCCAACAACAACTGAACTTGTAAGTTCTTACTGGTAATATAATGATTTTTTTTTTTAGCCATCTTTTTCATATATTTGAGAAATCTTTTCCCTGTCACAATGACATGAACGTGCCCTTCTAAAAGCTCTTAAAGGTCTCTGGTTCCCATGTTTCAGTCACTAATCTGGGGAACATAGTTCACATATTGTCTGAGACAGAAGTCGAGCTTTAACTTTTCATGTCTTTGGCCATCATCCAAGACCTGTTTATTAAACAGTCTAGCTTCCTCTGTGCCTAGGTTTGCCTCTGATTTCTTGACCTTTTGTTTGGTTGACTGGCTCACTGGCTGGCTACATCCCAGCTTGATTCTGCTCTGGTTCTCTGTGTCTACTTGTTTCTGGTACCTTAGGATTTCCATTTCTTCCTTAAGTATTTTCCTTAGGTGTTGTAGGTCTCTATAAGGTCTCTATAAGATTTTCAGACTTTCACAGTATATACATTTTCAGGAACTCTAAGATGTCTAGAAGTAGACATTTTTAAATTAGTAAATTCAAAGATCTGCACACAGCTAAAAATGGGCATTTTTAGAAAGCACTGTGCCATGCATTTTTCTTCAGATTTGAAGCCAGAAGTGGGTTTGTCCTCTGTCTTTGGTATCTACAGAGCCTACACTCAGTAAGTTATTGATCCTAACTTGTGAATCTTTCACCCTTGGCTCTCTCTAGCTTGTTGTTGGATGTAGCTTTATTACAACCTTTGGTCTCCCTCCTCCAGTGATGCTGAGGAGTAAAGACATAGAAGATAGCAGTGGCATCTGAAATGGCTGTGGGAGGAACCTTGGTTTTCTTCTTGCTTCCTTTTCAATGTCTGTGTCTCCATTACACCCTGCAAAGCCTTGAGCTCCTAAAATGTGGCCATAGCCACTGTTGGGACGGGGCTGGCGAGGCTGAGGTTAGATGTAGTGTGCCCATTTGCACAGGACACTCTTCTCTTCTGAGCCTAGAGCAGGGGCTGGTGTATCCTCTTGGTTGAGGGGTTGGAAGTTTGGGGTTTGCATCACAGGACTGCAGAGCGCTGCAGCATTCCCACCTGGAGCTGTGACTGCCTGTGGGGAGGCTCTGTGAGATGTGGAATATTCTGTTCCTTTCCTGATAACTCTTTGTTGCTCTCTTTTTAGGGAGGAATGATCAATTGGAATCGGCTTTTCCCTCCTTTACGTCAGCGACGAAATATCAACTATCAAGATGGTCCTCGGTCTGAACAGCGAGCATCTCCTCCCCTGGAAGTTTCTGAGGAGCAGGTAACCAATGATACCTGTACTCAGTCTAATCCACACTGCAGGCTTGAGGCAGTTTGGACCAACAAGAAATCAAAGCTAGGTTTGGAGCTGTAGAGAAAGTTGGTAAGGTGCATGTCTCGGAAGCATGAGGCCCAGAGTATAAAAATGCCAACACTGGCAATCTCAGTCCTGGGGAGGCCAAGATAGGAAGACCAAGGGCTTGTTTAGGCAATCCAGACTAGCCTAATTGGCAAGACTCAGGTCTCAGAAGAAGGAGCTCTTATCTCAATAAACAAGGTGGATAGCAGCTGAGGAAGGACACTCAAGGTTGATCTCTGCATGGGCATACAGACGTGCTCAAACACTCACACACACACAAACACACACACACACACACACACATACACACACACACACACACACACCACATCCTTAGATGGGTGTGGTAGTACACACCTGTGATCCTGGTATATAGGAGGCTAAGGCAAAAGGATCTTGAGTTCCAGAACAGCTTGGGTCAAATAACAAGACCTTATCACCAAAACAGAATAAAAAAGAAATGGATGAAGTTGGCTCCTTACAGAGGGTTAGGAGAGGAATAGAAGGTTGCTCAGAGAGAAAAGCACCTTTGTGTGGTTTTGACTTTTACGATTCTTAAAAAATCAACAACACAATTTTGCAACCACCGTAGTAAACATCAATTCAAGGAAAAGGCATCAATATATAAAGAATTGGGCTCTTTCCCCATCGATAAGATACTTATTAATTACATGAGGAAAATAATAACTATAAAGTAAAGAAATTGGGCACTACCCAGTTATCAAAATTAACATCAATAATGGAACCAAGAGGTGTATTTATACTCTGAAAGGGACTCAAAATACAGAATTTTGCACAACCTGAAAGGCCTGTAAAGTACCTACCCTGTGTTCTTCAAAAGCAAGAATGTTGCCAATGCTCCAGGTTAGAGGAGATGAGGAAGTTGCTCCACCTCAGTGAAGTCTGTGGCCTGGGCTGGCATTGTGGAAAAGAGACCCTGCAGGGAAAGGCTGTTTTTGTTCATCAGCCGATGGACTGGACTCTAGGCTGATGAGAATGTCACTGAAGCTACACTAAGAGTGACTGGGAATAAGGCTCTGGCCCGGGGTAATGAAGCAACTTGATAAAACAGCAGCTGCCGAAGGAACTCTGGTTCCTTAGGGATCTTCTGAAGCTTCACGACTGAAATTATTTCAAATGAGAAAAATGTTTCAAATTTTGTTAAAGTCCAAAACATTGTAGTGATAACACTTGAAATTTCCCTCTGCCTGGGAAAGGCAGGTTTCCACAGCTGGCTACACCAGCCAGGCCATTTGTCCTCAGCTTCTGCTACAAACTGGTCCATCCATACTCTAACTCAGAAGAGCCATGAGTAGGCTCCTCCCACACCCCCGCCTGAGGCCTGCCTGGGTCAGTGCTTTTGCTGGAGACCTGTCAGTGTACCTGATAATTTCAGCTGCTACCACTTGGTCAGTTGGCCCCTTTACCTGGCAGCTTCTTGCCTCAGGCTTGTATTTCACTAACTCTTTAGATTTGGGCAGCAGAGGACCAGATGTGCAGCCAGAGTTCTTTTTCATTTGCTTATTTTATTTTTAAAGACAAGGCCTCACTTTGAAAGCCCAGGCTGGTCTAATTCATGATCCTTCTGCCTCTGCCTTCCAGCACCAGGATTAGAGGCGTGCAATGCATCTGGCCATTAGAGTTCATCTGCCCTACCTTCTTAAAATTTTCTACAGGTGGTGGTGCACACGCCTTTAATCCCAGCACTCGTGAAGCAGAGACAGGCAGATCACTGAGTTCAAGGCCAGCCTGGTCTACAGAGCGAGTTCTAGGACAGCCAGAGCTACAAAGAGAAACCCTGTCTCAAAGAAAAGAAAAAAATTCCCTAGGCTAATATCATCCCAGAGATGAGGAAGAAGTCTCAATAATTTGGCATTTGTCAGACCCTTGAAACGACAGATTAGAAAGGTGATCTCTATCCATCTGGTGAAAAGAAACACAAGGTTCTGTTTTGTGACTGATACAGCTGTGAGTCACACTCTTCACAGAAAGGACTCTGGCCATCTGAAGTATTGACAGGTGAGCTGTTTCTTGTTTTTGGCAGTTTGGGGAGAAGAAGAGAAAAGATGTCAAAAGGAGAAGGAGGAGAATGTGAAAATGTGTCATTAGTCTACAGGGTTTCCCCCTCTTGAGTCATTTTTCCTTCATCCTCCCAGAATGACAGTGCTGAGGATAACATGTCGATATCACCGTAAAGGAGCTGTTACCTCTCCGCCTAGTCGTTGTGTGTAATACACACTCAGGAGAGGCCTGCCGCCCTCTCTCCATCCACCTCTCATTCCTTCCCCTCCTGTCCATCCCCTTTCTTTCTCACTTGCTTCCTGAATCTTGCGTTTTGATGTTCCTGATGAGGTGCAGACCATCAGGGTTCTCACAGCCCGTAAGTGTAATGCACACTCTTGGCATGCTATTAGAGAAGAATGTAAAGGTGTTCTCGGTTGGGCGTGGTGGTGCACACCTTTAATCCCAGAGCTGGTAGATTCCCATGAGTTTGAATCCAGCTGGATCTACACAGCAGGTTCCAAGCTATCTAGGGCTGCCCAGGAGACCCTGTCTTAGAAAAAAAAAAAAAAAAAATGCTTGACTTCTAGAGGCTCACAGTTAAGTTCAGAAAGTTGTAATTGATATATGACCTCAATTAGCTTGTTAATGCTGGCCACTATCAGAAATGTTATTAGAATACTTAAATTTAAACTTTTTTTTTTTTTTTTTTTTTTGAGACAGGGTTTTTCTGTGTAGTTTTGGTGCCTGTCCTGGATCTCGCTCTGTAGACCAGGCTGACCTTGAGCTCACAGAGATCCACCTGGCTCTGCCTCCCGAGTACTGGGATTAAAGACATGTGCCACCACCGCCTGGCATGATTAAACTTTTTATCCTTAATTTTTCAATTAAATACATTTTTATTTTTTAAGTGTTAGGGTCCTATGGTGTTTGCTTTTGCAGTACTGAGGATGAAACCCAGACCCTTGAGCATGTTAAGTAAGCCGTCTACCACTGGACTACATCCTCACCTGAGCATGTGACTTACTTTGTGTGGGTGTGTGCTCATGAGCGTTGGGTCTGCAGAGGCCAGAGGTGGTTGTGAGCCACACAGTGTGCCGGGAATCAAACTCCAGTTCCTCTGTAAGAGCGGTGTACATTCTTAACCACTGCATTTTTCTAACCCTTGACTCATGTAACTTTAATACATCAAAGAAACGGTAACACACAAAGAAGCCCTGTCTCAAAAAAAAAAAACAAAAACAAAAACAGAAACAATACAGTAGCTTTCTAAACCCAAAAAAATGTAAAAATTTTGTTTTTCTGCTATACACATAGAGTTCAGGAATTTCAGTGAGAGTTCTGCAAGGAATCCTAGTCAATGGGAACTCATCCCATGGGCTTGGTAAGCCAGATATTCAAAGAAAATGCATGCATATTAAGGCATCCTGTCACAAGTTAGCCTACAGCCACAGCCACAGATGCGGGCCATCTCTGCTGCTTCTGTCACTTTTGCTGGTTTTTGAGAGTCCCAAGTTTTTCAGAATCAACCCTATTTTCAGTGATTAGAACCATAGCCCCTCTGCCAGTTCATCATCCATTAAGAGGATGGTATCCCAGCTCCTTTTTCTATACCCAAAAGAGGCATTCATGGAGAAAGCTAGGGTGAAGGTAGAGCCATACATCACTGGGTATCATCTAACGGTGACCCCAAGAAGCCAAGGGACAGGATGTCACACCTGCCTTCTTTAGGCAGACATGCGGTGAGGAACACAGAAAAACTCAAGTCCTGGTCTGTTCCCAGAACAGTCCAAGAAGTGCTGAGTTGTCAGTACAGTGTAGAGGGTAGAGAAGCCTCGGTGTGACAGAGTGGCAGGGATGGAGTATACCATGGTAAGGAACTGAAGGGCAGCAGCAGCCCAGGGAGGAGACGAGGCTGCTTCCTGCCTGGTGCGAACTGCACCCCAAGTCAAGTCCACAGACACTGGCGTGCCTATCGCAGGCCGCTGTGGGGCGCGGGATGGTGGGAAGCAGCCCTATTGTAGCTAGAAATCAGCTGCAAAGAGAGGCCCCCCAGAGCTGCCTGGAGAGCGGTGGAGGGGGAGGCTGACTTTTATACATATCTGAGAGTATACCAAAGCACCGAGTTTGTCAGATAACCCCTTGTTCACCAACTGTGCTGAAATGTCTGTCTTCAGAATTTCTTTCTCTTCCCCCTCCCTCCCACATATTTTCTTTTTAATAGTTTTTAGTCTTTGAAAGCTTTATACATGTGTATAATGTACTTGGATCATACCCCACCCAACTCCTTCCCTTGTCCTCTCCCACTCCCTCCGGACACGTCCCTCTCCCATTTTGTCCTTTCTTAATGATCCACTGAGTCTGATGAAGGCAGCTTGCATAAGCGTGGGCGTGGAGTTGTTTTCTGGAGCATGGGCACGGGACTGATGGCTGCACCACTGGAGAAAAAGTACTTCCTTCCTTCCTTCCCTAGCAGCCGTCACTGTCAGCAACTCCTCAGCTGGGGCCCTCCTCCACTGCCCTGGAACTCTGTACAAGTGGCCGTTGCTGCTGTGACCTCATGCGTGCGTGACCCCCCTCCTCCTTGCTTGACCAGGTGTTCTGATAACCACACTCTTCCTGAGAATTAGCAAATGAGTGTATGGTAAAGGAGCCTGTCACCACTCCTGATGACCTTTAGTTTGTTCTCTGAGACTCACATGGTGAAGGCGAAAACTCACTCCCACAAATTGTCCTCTAACCCCCACACATACACCATGACACATGCACACAAATAAATAAATGCAATAATCTTGGACCCTAAATAAGATTTTAATTGACAAATAATGAAATTTTGTCAATTTACTTTTTTGTTTGCTTGTTTGTAAAACAAAGAAGGGAAGAAAATATCAAATTAGACGCGAACCCTCCCTACATTGAGAAGGTGACCTCTCAGGTAACACATGAGTTAAACAAGCTGAAAGCAGCACTGACGGAAGGCGAATCCACTTCCTTTCCTGGTCACGTTTGACTTCATTTTAGTCAGCCTGAAATGACCACCTGGCTGCACTGCCCAACCCTGATGACGCTGGAAAGACGTTGACATGGCGCTTGCCCTTTCCTGAGGACCTGCCACATGCTAAGCCAAAGACGGGGCCCTGGTAGGGATGTAAATAACCGAGAACCCCTGTCAGAGTAGGAAGAAGAAGATCTGCATCCCCACAAGGGACCGTCCAGCAGCAGCACTGGGGGAGGGCAGCTGGCACTAACAGATAACAGATGCTGCTTATAATGGCCAGGCAGGGCAGCTCTGGCCCTGCTTGTCACATCGGTGTTCACGTGAGCTAGCACAGAGGGGTGCCCAGCTGTGGACCGGGTGGGGCCACTATCCGGTGGGCATCTCCATCTATAAGCATCAGAATTTGGGAAGTTAAAAACCCAAAACACCATTTGTTTTTGACACTCTTAGCTAAAGGGAAGTTAACGGAAACCGCAGTCTTTGTTGAGCAGACGAAACAGTTCTCGCTGAAGGTGTTGCTGTGGATCATTGGAAGGAGTGCCCGTTCCATTTGACTTGTATCACAGAGGAGGTGACTTGGGATTGGAGAACTGAGGTACCATTTTGCTAGCTTCTGGGGTGAAAATCATCCTGAGATAGGGAGATGTGAACAAGTCATCAAAGTTATTTGAAAAAAAAAGTGTTTTTAAAAAAGGAAAAACTAGGAAAGAACTGTCTCTGCGTGTAGGTTTCCTCTCTCACGATGTGGTCTGTTTTCTAAAGAATACGTGGGAGGGAAGGGTATAGTCTACCTGCTGTCAGCTGACGGTGACAGTGTCCTTTGGTGGCTGTAGATCCTGTCTGTGTTCCCTTCCTTGGGTCAGCCAGCCACAAGGCTTCCACATGTCACAGGAGGCTGAGTAGGCCACTGACTGACGCCTGTGGTGGGCTGTGATGAAAGGCAGCTGACCAGAGTCACAGTCTGCTCTCAGTGGGAGGGGACTGGACACTACCACAAATGCATGCTCAACCCAAGGAGGAAGAAAAGGAGGTTCCCCTGGGAGTCCTGTAGATTCTGTTGTCTCAGGCTCTCACCTCCGTCACGGAAAATCAGCACTGGATATTCCACTTGGGGAACTTTAATGTCTGTGAATAAATAGTTGTGAAAGACTGAAAAAGAGCTGGTGTGGTCCCTTGGACCTGTAACCCCCGCACTTGGGAGACTGAGGCACAGGATTGCTGCAAGTTTGAGGCCACCTTGGACTACAGAGTTTAAGACCAGCCAAAGCTATGTATCAAAACCTTGTCTCAAAAATAGGTAATTATATAGGTAGGTAGGTACATACGTACATACATACATACATATACATATACATACATACATCTATACATACATACATACATCTACACATACATACATACATACATACATACACCTGTGGTTGCATTTTAAACAAAGCTGAGCAAAAGGGCTGGGTTAGAATTTGGACTAGAACCCTCACTGCACGCTAAGCTGGTACTTCACCGTAGTTTTAGACAGCGCCTTCTGTGGTGCCAGAGCAGGAGGAAGGTACCCAGTGGGCTGTGAGAGACAGCGAAGGTTGAAGGAAAGGCTTTCCAGAAAACTCCCATGGGGCATTTTATTAGTTTCCCATACAGATTGCTATCAACCTGGTGTCTGGTAGTGACTGGGGTGCAGTGTGTGTGTCCTGCTGGTGGCCCTGCCTCAGCTGTAAAACTTACCCATCACAGGAAGTCCTTTAAGGAGTTCTGGGTGTCTTTATGCCTTCTTGGTTTTGTCCATCAGTTCCTTAAGGAGCTCACATCACTGAGCCTGACCACGTCAGCCCTCTCTAACCCATGCTGGGCTACAGTGTATGTCAAGCTTTCTTCTTGGTGGGGAGAGATTGACCTTGCCCCAGACATTGGTGAGATCATCATCTATCAGGGGACAAGATAACAAGTGGGTTGCCAACCACCCGTCTTTACTGTAGCTCCATATTACTGTAGCTTTTACTAAGCCTATACCAGGCCGTCAGCAGTGGAAACACTAGACACACGTGTCTTCTTAGCCCTGAAAAATACGTAAGTATGGAAGCCAGCTGTGGTCAAGGCACTTGGTGGCTGACCACAGAGTCTGAAGCACCAAGCTTGCTGCTCCCCTTTAGTAGAAGACTCTTCAGTGAAGGCCTGTGAAAAACCTGGCTCAGCTGTCAAGCCAGCACCGGTGGACATGTGGTTGTTAACGTGTGAGAAGGGATGATGGTGAGAGATTGCACACAAAGAAAGTGTCATTCTCATGACAGACAGTGCTTACTGTAAGCACAGCTTGGCATTCCAGAGCCCATCTGAATTCCTACATGCATCATCACTGCAGGGAAAACTCAAGTACCAGGTAGAAAGCTGTGGCCAGGCATCGCTGCTCACCTCTATCAGCTCTAGGTCATGACTTACCAGCCCCTGAGACTGCTGCCTGTCGGCAGCATATAGACCTGCTTCCCCCGGGTACAAAACACGTGACCTACAGCTGTGCCTGGAGAACTTAGGGGACAAGCATAGGAGAGGCAACCTTTCCCAGGGGACCCGGTCATTGGGAACATGTTCATAGACAACACACAAAAGGAAAATGTTACCACCCCACTACTGACTGACTCAGAGACAATGTTCCTCGGTCAGAAATATTGCAAAGAACCACCTTAAGATGTCATTGGAAACCAAGGCTGAAAATAACTTGAAAATTACATCAGGGAGGTTTTCTTTCCTGTGACTTGCGTCCCTCCAGCCCTTTGCCACTCAAAGCTGATGGGAGCTGGAGAGGGTGGGCAGTAATGCTCACTGTAAAAGGCCCCAAGGGAAGGAGGGAGTGAGCTCAGAAAACTGAATGGCAAGTTTGGTACCTGACAGCATGAGCCAGGTTAGCACCCGGTGACGTGTAAATGTCAGAACAATCTCTGTGGTCTGAGGACACCAAAATAACCCTAGTGACACAAGATGTCACTGAGAGGTACAGCATCTCACCACTGTGGGGATAGGGCATCAACCTGTGGGATGGATAACAGAATAAAATGGCATGGGTTTGAAACTGGTTAAGCATGCTGATAAACCACTGAACACAGAGAGAAGTTTCTCATAGGCTCAGGGCTCTATCTTTGATCTGACCTGCTTAAACATTATCATCAGTAATGATTCAAATGAAGTTCAGAGGTTTGCTAAGCATACTTGGGAGATACAAGTTGAGAAGGGTGATTGACGACAGCATTAGAATGAATGCTGTCCTTTGGGTTGGCTGGAAAGCAGGGAGAGACACATAGTCATCTTACCTAGAAGGTCACTGTAGGATTTAAGAAACCCAGCCTGAGTGTGCCAGGTGAAAATTCTCAAGTTTTTAGCAGGCTTCTGCTAAATTAGCCAACCAGTTCACATGATGTAACTCTCTACATAGGTATGTATACATACATGCCCATATGCACAAACATACAACACGTGTGCACAAACACTGGTCAGTCCACACCCATGGAGTTCCATACTGCTCTGGGTATCATGTTTTCAGATGTCATGAAATGAGAAAATGAGGACTGGGGTCCAAAGCACTGGATCCTGAGACATAAAAGTGTTATGGTTTAATAACAAGCTCATGTATTGAAACTTCAGTACTAATTGATGGCACTGATTCTGTAGGTTCTAGAAATTTTAGGGATTGGGATTTTAACTGGATGGAGCAGGACACTGGGAGAGCAGGTCCTTGGGTGTCTCATCCCTGTGGGGGAGCAGGTCCTTGGGTGTCTTGTCTCTGGCCCCTCCTGGTCTCATCCTCTGCCTCCTAACTGCCACATAGCACAACCGTGATGTTCTGTCCAGGCACATGGGAGCAAAGTTACCATGGGCTAGACCTTTAAAGCTGTGAGCCACAGTAACCCTGTCCTTCTCTAAGCTGTATTCTGGTCACAGTTACAAAAAACCCAGCTAATTTAGTACTAAAAATAGTGTCATTGCTGTAACCAAATCCTAAGTGTGTGGAGCTGGTTATGGGAAGAATTTGGAAATTTGGAGATGTGGGCTGGATAAAGCCTGGAATTCTTTAAGTAGAGCTTAATGGGTGCTTCTAGGGGAAGCTCAGAAGATCAGAGGACCAATAGGAATACAGTGAAGCCCATGCTGTGAGGTACTGTTGGAAATTAAGCTGGAGGGAATTTATGTTACATTTTGGCAAATAATTTATTTGATTTCTTTTTTTTTTTTTTTTTTGGTTTTTCGAGACAGAGTTTCTCTGTGTAGCTTTGTGCCTCTCCTGGAACTCACTTGGTAGCCCAGGCTGGCCTCGAACTCACAGAGATCCGCCTGGCTCTGCCTCCCGAGTGCTGGGATTAAAGGCGTGCGCCACCACCGCCCGGCCTGAATTCTTTTTCTAGGTCCTAACACTTTGAAGCTAAGTTTTAAAGTAACTAATTAATTTGGTGGAAGAAATTTCAATATAGCATGCACTCTGGCTGAAACCTGGCTTTTTCTGCCTGCTTTTAACCACATTTATAGTGAAAATTGGGAGCGAAAAGCTGAGCAGAAGGATTTGAAACTGTGCAGTCTGACCTAGAAAGTAGTGTAGAAAGTTGTAGACATAAGTGGTATGGTTGTAAAAGAAATCAGTGGCATTTTTAAAGAAGCCAAGCACTTTTTACTGGGACAGTAGGAAGCATGCCTTAAGAGCATGTGTGGGGGTGAGGGTGGGGGGGTGGCGCACACCTTTAATCCCAGCACTCGGGAGGCAGAGGTAGGCAGATCTCTGTGAGTTCAAGACCAGCCTGGTCTACAGAGTGAGTTCCAGGATAGCCAAAGCTACACAGAGAAACCTTGTTTCGGGGGGGGGGAACCCACAACAATAACAAAAAACAAAGAGCATGTGTATTAGTCAGGGTTCTCTAGAAGAACAGAACTTATAGACTCTATATCTATACGCACACACACACACACACACACATACATACATATATATATAGATGTGTTGATGTATATCACACACACATACATATGGGGGTTTATTAGAATGACTTAAAGACTTTGGTACAGCTAACTCAACAATGACTGTCTACCAACAGAAGGCTCGGGGATCTAGTAATTGTTTAGTCCATTAAGGCTGGATGTCTCAGCTGGTCTTCAGTATATACAGGAATCCCAAAGAAGTAGGCCCTAATGCCAGTGAAGGAATGGACTTGCTAGCTAGATTGAGAGCAAGCAGGCAAAGAGAGAGCAAGCCTCCTTCTTGCATATTCTTTATATAGGCCTCTGACAGAAAGTGTGACCCGATAAAAGGTGGCTTTTTCCACCTCAAAAGATCTGGATTAGAAGTGATCTTCCCGTTCATCTATTAAAGGTTACTAACGCTCTTTACATATGGCTAGTTTGGCCCCTAAGAAATATCAGTGTGACTCTACCTCCTCCAACTCCCCAGTCCTAGAGGCTAAACCCAATCAACTGCACTGTCAGCTCTGTAGTGATTTTCACTAAACCATCTACTGAAGAGGAAGTGACATTTTCTTTAATTTAAAATCTGTTTTAATCAAACCAAAAAAAAAAAAAGTGGTCTTCCCACTTCGAATAATTTAATTAAGAAAGAAATCCCTCACACGTGTGCCCAGTCTTTAGGGTTTTAGTTCATTCCAGATGGAGTCAAGTTGACAACGAAGAATATCCATCACAGTGTGGTAGGAACTGACCAGACCCAACCTACAGCTGTCCAGGATGTAAAATTGTAAACTCATTTGAAAGACTTTGTGGTGATTTGAATGAAAATGGCCCCTGCAGGCTCATAGGAAGGGGCACTACTAGGAGGTGTGGCCTTGTTGGAGTAGGTGTGGCCTTGGAGGAAGTGTGTCACTGGGGGTGGGCTCTGAGGTTTCACATGCTCAGGCCAGGCCCAGTGTCTCTCTCTCTCCCTGCTGCCTACAGATCCTGATGTAGAGCTCTCAGCTGCTTCTCCAGCACCATGTCTGCCTGTGTGCTGCTATTCTTCCTGCCATGAGGATAATGGACTAAACCTCTGAACTGTAAACCAGCCCCAATTAAATGTTTTCCTTTATAAGAGTTGCTTTGGTCATGGTGTCTTCACAGCGGTGAAACCCTAACTAAGACAGACTTTCCCTTGAAAACAGAGTCTCCAGGCTCCCTGCTTACACAGAGATGCCTGGGAAGATATTTCCCCAGGTCCAGCCACTTGACACTTAAGCCCCCAAAGCCATGGTTCATGGAGGTCCAGCTACTACTCAGGTTGGTAAGAGAGCTAGACATCATCCCTGTGATGGTGCATTACAGACAGGCAGAATCCAGGAGTTTCAGACTCATGCAAGTTTCTACCCATATTTCAAAGGAAAGCTGGGAGGCCAGGCAATGTGGCAAGGCTGAGTCACAGAAGGCAACCCCTGAGCAGGTGGCGATACTGGCAATGCCAGGAACAGGGAGCTTATGCCAGGAAGAGCAGTGGATGGAGACAGTGGATGGAGACAGGGCTGCCCAATGGACCTCAAGTCAGTGTGAGACCATGTGTCCCTAAACACCAGGCATGGGGTGCAGGGGTAGTGTTTGTTCTGCTGCAGTGTGGTCTGTTCTTTTTTTTTTTCCTTTTTCACTCCTGTTCTTGCCTTTGGAATTGAAGAGTTTTCATATGCCATTTTGTGTTGGTGGTAGATAATTCTTTTTTGTTTTAACATGATTCACAGCTAAGAGTTTGCATTAAGTCTCAAAGAGACTTTTGGACATTGATGGAATTACCAAGACCAAGGACACAAGAGATAGAATAAACGTGTTATGTATAATACATAATACTCATTATGCTGTATGAGATGGCAATACGCTTTGTGGTTGAGGGGTATGGTGGTTTGAAAGAAAATGGCCCCCAAATGAGTGGCACTTATGGAGGTGTGGCCTTATTGGAGTAGGTGTGGTCTTGTTGGAGGAAGTGTGTCACTGTAGAGGCGGGCTTTGAGGTCTTATATATGCTCAGGTCACACCCAGTGAGACAGATCACTTCCTGTTGCCTGCAAGTCAAGATGTAGGACCCTCAGCTACTTTTCTACCACCATGTCTGCCTGCATGCCACCATGTTCCACCATGACAATAATGGAGTAAACCTCTGAAACTGTAAGCCAGCCCCAATTAAATATTTTCTTTTATAAGAGTTGCCATGGTCATGGTCTCTTCACATCAATAAAACACTGACTAAGACGGGTGGATTTTTTATTTTAATGGAGTCTCATGTATCCCAGGCTGGCCTCAAATTCATTATGTAGTCAAGGGTGGTTTGAATTCCTGACGCTCCTGCCTCCATCTCCTAAGTACTAGGACTGTAGGTGTGCACCATCATGTCCAGTTTCTGCAGTGCTAGGAGTTAAATCCAAGGGCTTCGTGTGTGCTAGGCAAACATTTTACTACCTGAGCCGCATTCCTAGCCCTAGGAATGGAAGGTTCTAGCTTGAATACAAACGTCCATCACAGGTTCCTGTGTTAAAGCCTAGCTAGTATCATTGGGGTAATTCTGTAAATCTTGGGAAGTGAGACTATCTGGAGGAGGGAGGTCATTAGGGCAGGTCCTTGGGATGCCCTGTCCCTGGGACCTAACTGTCTCTTCCTCTGCTTCTTTTCTGCCATGACATAAGCTGCTCCACAGGCTGTCTCTACCATGAGGGGCGAAATTAACCCTTTTTAAGTTGTTCTCTCACGACATGGGTCTGTAGGACCCCAGGTATTTCTAGTCTGGGGTTCTTCTAGCCAGAGACAGGAAAGGGCAGGTGCCTAAAAGTCACATGGGTGAGGAGGAGTCATCAGGCCAGCAGCAAAGGGAAGAGCTCCTGGCAGAGATGACAGGGCAAAGGGAGGCTGTGGAGTCAGCGGGAGCTGGGTGAGCCCAGAGCTGGGTGCCAGCAGAGAGAAGTAAAGGGAGCGAGGGGGCAAGGAGAGCCGCCACCACAGATGATGACAGGTTCTGTCCACATGAGCAAGGACTTCCCGTTGGGACCTCAGAGCAGACCTCTTGTTCTGCTGCTCACCTGAGGAGAGAACCTAGAAGGGAAAGGAAGCTTTAAAGAAATGACCAGGCAGGGCTGAGCTGTATTCAGCCATGCCATCACTCCATCAGTGCGTGTGGGCCAGCCCACCATAGCACAGGCTGATCCTTACAGAATCAATTTGTGTACCATTCGGACCACAGCCACAGTGAGAAATGCAGCCTATGCTTGCATCCTGGACATGGGACCTGGGAATGAAAGATGCAGGGCAAACACCTACTATAATCTAGAATTCTACTCATCCCCACTAAGTGCTCATGACCATAACTGAGATAAATGATGCCTTCTGTTTGAAAAACACAAGCTAAAACTCCAGCTTCAGACCAGTGTGCATGTGTGCCTGTTTTCTCTCAGCCCCTGCCCCAGAATTCCTTGGGAGAGGAAAGTTCTGGGTCACTTGAGGTCCCCTGTCCTATACATTCTTCTTGGTAGTAATTCCCATTAAAGAGACATTGCCCACATCAGCCGCTCCCATGCTGGAGCTCAGTGGGAAACCGTGGTCTTTCCGTGTATAGTACCCAGCACTTGCCTTCAACCAGAAAGAAAATTTAAAACAGTGACTGAGACCTCAGATTTGTCCCTGTATAGCAGCAAAAAGCTTGGCATTTATCCATCTCATTATTTGCTGTTTGTTATTGCAAGTGTCATATGTTTTGTTCTGTAGGTAGTCCAGGCAGTAAATATTTCTGTGGGGTGGTTGTTGTGGTTGTTGTTGTCATTGAGTTTTTTTCTGATTTTTTTTTTTTTTTTTTGAGACAGAGGGATGGAATCTTATGTAGCCTAGGCTGGCCTTGTATTCACTGTGATAGGTCTAGACTTGACCTCCCGCCTCTGGCTCGTAAGTGCTGTAATTACACACAGCCTGAACTCTTTGCCTGCTTGAGAAAGCAGGTTATGGATAAGTTTGGGGGCTCCACCTGTCTGCATTGAAGACTACTATGAACACAGTACAGGAAGCCTCCGTACTCACACAACCAAGATTCGTGGTCTGTGTCAGCCTGGTGCTTCCTGCCCCCAGTGGCTTTAGGTCACCTCCATTTCTCAGTTACTGTCCCTGCCTCAGCTCTCCTTGCATATGGCTACTGCTGCATACAGAAGCCCCAGGCGTCAAGCAGGACTCAGCACATGCTGCCTCTGCAGAAGAGACCAGAGCGCCTACAGGCAAGAAACTGGCCATGCCAGCAACCAAGTGCATCGTGACGTCAGAGCTGTGGTGTCAGGAGTGCGACTCCAGCGATAGACTTGTTGGCATGTGTGTGCACGCATGACTGACTGTTTCAAACCCTCCCTCCAGGATCACACTTGACACAAAGGTGTGGCCAGTGGTCTCAGGTTGTTTACTTGGCCTTCTCACAGCCTGACCCCAGTGCACCCCACGGCATCAGAGCCCAGAAGCTCTACTTCCTTGTCTGTTTTGTGTGATGGCTACTTTTGATTATTAGCATGATTGGATTAGGAGACGCTTAGGGCATTGATGGGGTGCCCTCTGGGTGTGTCTGATGTGAACAGCACCCTCCTGTGGCTGGGTTCCCAGTCTGAACAAAGCGGAAAACAGGAAGATGCTCCTGAGCTCCAGCATTCCACTTTGGCTGGCTCCTAGTCCACTGAGAGTTCCGTGGCTGCCCCATGCCCTCCTCACCATGGTGGCCTGTACCCTCTCTCCCATAAGTCACTTTCTGTCAGGTGTTTAGTCGTGGCGCCAAGAAAAGTAACGAATACAGTAAGGGTCACATGAGATTTTCCTGTAATATAGTAAGCATTTGAGTTACCTTTAGTTGTTTTTGTAGCTAGAGTTTTTCTCTCCGGGTCCCGCCAAGCCCCGGCAGTCCCGTAGCCCACTTATAAAATAAACATATATACTCTTATATTATTTAAACTGCTTGGCCATTAGCTCAGGCCTACCATTGTCTAGCTCTTACTCTTATATTCAGCCCATTTCTATTAATCTATACTTTGCCACATAGCTTGTGGCTTACTGGTACCTTACATCTTCCTTGTCCTGGCGGCGGCTGTAGGCAGTGTCTCCCCCTTCCCTTCCTGTTCCCTCAATTCTCCTCTCTGTTAGTCCCGCCTATACTTCCTGTCTGGCTGCTGGCCAATCAGTGTTTGATTTATTAGCACATTTGCCATACAGAACATCCCACAGCACGTTTTTGTTGTTTTTTTGTTTTTTTTTTCAGAGAGGGAGGGAAGGAAGGAGAGAGAGCACACATTCACCAGAGGACAACCTTGGGTATAATCCTTGGAATACAGTCCACTATACCTGGCATTTTTACGTGGGTACTGGAGTATCCTTGTGCTTGCAAGGCGAATGATTTATCAGATGAACCCTCTTCTCAGCTTCTTTGTTTTGTTTTGTTTTATTTTGTTTTTTGAGACAGGGTCTCATGTAGCCCAGGCTAGACTCAAACTCACTCTGTAGCCCAGGCTAACTTTGAACTCCTGGTGCTCTTGCATCCACCTTCCAACTGCTGGGATTATAGGCTAGATTACAGGTCTAGACTTAATAATCTTTTATTGTCAGATCTGACCTGGGAATAGAAACGAACTGACTCTGGTTATTTTAGAAGCTTTGAGCTTTCCCACAAAGTCACATGAAAATCATGTGGGCTAAGGAAGAACTTAGTTGCTGTGGATATCGCTCAGTATAAATAAAATGCTGATTGGCCAGTAGCCAGGCAGGAAGTATAAGCGGGACAAGCAGAGAAGAGAATTCTGGGAAGTGAAAGGCTGAGGCAGAGAGACGCTGCCAGCCGCCGCCATGACAAGCAACATGTAAAAGATACTGGTAAGCCATGAGCCACGTGGCAACTTATAGACTAATAGAAATGGGTTAATTTAAGATAGAAGAACTAGATAACAAGAAGCCTACTGCAGCCATACAGTTTGTAAGAAATATAAGTCTCTGTGTGTTTACTCGGTTGGGTCTGAGCCGCTGTGGGACTGGCAGGTGAGAGAGATTTGTCCTGACCGCGGGCCAGGCAGGACTGGAAAACTGTAGCTACACTTAGTGTTGCTGGCCCTCAGTTTTCTGCTCTCTTTGCAGGTTGCCCGGCTCATGGAGATGGGATTTTCCAGAGGGGATGCCTTGGAGGCCCTCAGGGCCTCAAACAATGACCTCAATGTGGCCACCAACTTCCTGCTGCAGCACTGACATTCAGCCCAGCTGTTGAGTGACAGTGGCATGTCCCTGCCACCACATCAGCCTGAGGACCCAGCAGACTCCAGCACAGATGTCCTCAAGAGGAGAGGGTGGTCCCCACCATACCCTGTCCTTCACTCCAGGATGGTTACCATTGTAGTATCAGATAAGTTTGCCATTAAATTAGCATGTATTTTCTATCTTTATTTTTTTACTGGGCCTTTCTCAGTTTGGAGAATCGTCATTCTTAACATGTTCAGATGCATGACAGTTGCAGGTTTCTGTGGCAGTTTATAGCACGCAGATGGGGACAACTGTCATGATGCTCATGTGGAGCGTCTGCTTGTCCTCATCTCAGTAGAGGGGGCAGGTCATGTGACACCAGAAAGGATGTGTCACACTACTCTTTATGGACTATTTTTTCTCTTAAATTTGTGTTCACATCCCAGTGGCTGTCCTGCCCATAGTGCCCACACACTGGACAGTGTCCTCCAGGCCTCCATGAGGAAGGAAGCAGGAGATGAGTCCCCTCCAGCCTAGGGAATCTGTCCCAACTCCTCCCTGCTTTCAGTAAAATAACAATCCAGTGCCAACTTCAGGTTCTGGAATACTCCATAATACCTAACTGGGGTTTATTTTGCCTAGAATACCCTATGGGAGCCACTCAGGCTAAGGGGTGAAACAGAGTAAGAGGTGAAGTGAGCAGAGAAAAGTTGCTTTCTAGAAACTTGTGGGGCCTGTGCAGAGAGCACAGAGCTGGTCAGCGTGGCTCAGCCCCACTTGGGCTAACCTGCTGGCCTTTGCACACACCACCAGCTCTTCTGGCAGCAGATTCTCCCGGCCCCATCCTTGCCCCCTTGTAGTGGGTGAGGCAATACCCACTGTGGGACACAGTCAGGGAGGTGTAGGCAGGAGGCAGCCCACTGTGAGCACGAACAGTTCTAGAAGTTGATGATTGTCCTAAAGCAAACTGCACTGGGTGTGTTCTGTGGGTGTGTTCTGCAAAATGAGCAGCAATGTGTCAAATTGATGCAAATTTAGGTGTGTGATACTTACAATAAAGTTTTTATGTGTTTTACTTTTCAGTCATTTTTATTAGACTTCTCTAAGTAAACTTTATTCTAGGCAATTCCACCAAAAAGCACAATGGACGCAGATTCCTCAGGTTTCTGGAAGGCTGAGGGTCTGTGCAGTGAGCGTTCCCTTCTGTCCCTGCAATGCAGGGTCACCACTGGCAGCACCGACTGCTGTCACTGCACCAAGTCTGACTCTGAGCCTGGGATCCTGCTGCTCAGACAGGGTTAGGTGCCTGCAAGTCGGCTGTGGCCACCGCCAGCTCAGCGGGTGAGGACCGTGGTCACCTTCCTCCACTGGCCAGGGCCATGGGACACTGCCCCGAAGGCAGGAATGTAAAGGGACACTCTGAGACCCACCCCTTCTGAACTGCTGAGACCTGCATTGTCTCTTGGTTTCCTCACCTTCCCACAGTTACCCAGCCAAGGAAAGGAGAAGCCTTTCCCACAGCGGCAGCCTCCCTGTATGGAATCCAGTTAGAGACTGGATTCAGGAGGACAAGGGCTCTCTGCACACTGGGACTATTTCATGGAGATCCCATCCTGCCCCAAGAACCCTCCATTTCAGTCCCGCAGAGGGTCGACAGTCAAGTGACACTTTGCCCCTCCAGAGTCAATCTTGGAGCCTTCTTTAGAAGCGTGGCGGCGCCCAGCACTGGTCCCCTGCCATTGCCAACCTCAGGCTTTCACTCCCTTTCGACCAGCCCTTCACTTCTGCCCCACCCCTGCCCCGCTCCCGCCCTGCTCCTGCCCCGCTCCCTCCCCTCCCGCCTTCTGCACATGGTGGCGTGAGGTGCAGCCTGGCCTGGCAGGACTTTGCATACCTGAGAACATCCCACCTTGACAAGATACTCGGAAATCTTTCAGGTCTATTGCACCCCCAAAGGAAGACCTCAGTGGGTGATACCTGCCAGAGGGAAGCATCAACAAGCTATTTGATTGAGTTTAGAAAAGCCTTAAGGCTGTTGGCTTTGTGAAAATGGTAAGAGATCAGCGTTTTCAGGCAAGCAGATTCCAGACCGAAATAGGAAACGGGGGGGAAGTTATCCATAGTGACAAAATGAAACATCACATTCAAACCATACCAATAACTAACTAAAGAAATAGGATTTCTTCGTTTGTTTGTTTTTCCGAGGCAAGGTTTCTCTGTGTAGCCCAGGCTGTCCTGGGACTCTCTCTGTAGGCCAGGCTGACCTTGAACTCGAAGAGATCCATCTGCCTCTGCCTCCCAAATGCTGGGATTAAAGGCGTGCACCACCCCAGCACTTCTACTCTATTTAACGTAAGTTCTCCTAAGTACCAGTGCACCTCCTGGGACATGAGAGCTTTCAGTCGGTAGGTTCCCCTAGTGTCAGAGTGGTGGTGATGACCCTGGAGGGCAGGGATGATAATTTGTTAATATTCAGTACCTCAGTTGCTTACTCATTGAACACTTACTGTGCACTGAGGGCCCTGGATATGTGGTTATGGGGAGGGATAGAGTGGCACTTGGCCATAGGAGCTTCACCTGGGCTACTGTCTCACTTCAGGATCCATGCCTTTTCTTAGGTTCTAGAAGAATTCCCCAAAATGGTCTGACTGCAGACCCCAGACTTAAGGCCCCAAGACAAGGCCTCACTCCCAGGCTGGAGCCAGCAGACTCTGCCATATTTGGGATGGCCCTTGACCCTGAGAAGGGCCTTGGCTCCCTCCCACCAGACTAGCAGCAATCAAATCCTCAAGTTAGTTTTTCACACATTGGAGTGGTCCTGAGCTCTAAATTTAGAAATTTTGTAATCTAAAGCTTGTTATAGCTTGAAAGTCATCAACACAAACAATCAGAAATAAGATAAACTGGGAGCAGGCATCTGGTTTTATTCTTTTAACATTATTTTAACCTTTTACATTGATTGTGTGTGTGCCATGGCACACATGTGGCAGTCACAGGACAGCTTTTGGGAGTTGGTTCTCTCCTTACACCGTGTGGGTCCTGGGGATTAAATTTAGGTTGTCAGACTTGGCAGCAAGTGCTCTCACCCACAGACCCATTTCACCAGTCTCTCTCTCTCAACAACTTTTAAAATAATCAAACCATGGCTCAGTCTGCTCCTGCTCTCTAAGCTGGAGCTCCGTCTCTTATGTGATAGGAGGCCTAGATTGATATCCCTCTCTGCTAGAGGCTTAACTTGGTCAAGTATTTGCTGGACTTTTTCTGCTTAAAAAAAAAAACAAGGCACTCTCCCCGTTAAGCCAGCCCCTCCCGTAGTTCACTGTATCTTCCTTTTGTGCACACCAAGTGCAGCGGACACCGATGCACTCCAAACTCCTAGAAGACTGGCAGAAGTCCCCTGGAGTCCTTACAGCTTTATTCGTGTGAGACTAGGGCTCAGTCCTGGCTCACAGAGATAGGTTTTAGCAAGTCTGCACAGATATGCCAAGCCAGCGAGCCTTCACACACACAAACACACACACACACACACACACACACACACACACACAGACTTCTGCTTCCATCCCTCGCCCTGGACACAGTGAAGAAGTGGGAAGAAGATCTTTCCACATAGGGAATGCTGTACTGAGGACAGTGCTCTCTGGGCGACAGGGCTGATGAGAAGGAAGCAGCTAGGACCCCTTGCTATCACCTTCCTAGGGCCTTGCTGTGTAACCCAAGCTGGCCTCGAAATCCCAGCAGTTCCTTTTTTTGCTCAGCCTCTGGAGTGATGCGATGATAGGCCAGTCATTTACAGCCCACACCACAGAGCACATCACTGAGATCCACTTAGGGTTTCATTATCAAAATTGAGAGCTGAATGGAGCCATCAGGGGCTGTTTCTTCTAGTTCCCCCCAATCTAGCTGTTACACTCCTGTTTTGACAGCAGATGGTTTGGGGAGCCATTTGCCAACACATTCATTCAGCTCAGTTCTTAGGGGAAGCACCTTCCTTTCCTCTTCAGTGCCAGGAATTGAACACATGGAGTCACACGTGCTAAGAAGCTGTATTTCCCACCTTCTCATTTGCTCTTCATCAATTTTCATAATATCCAACTTATTTCATTTCAAAGCAGTGGGCACATCTGAGTCAGTGAGGCTTGGGCACAGGCGCAGCCATCTCTGGGTGAGACCTTACGTGCAGAGAACAGCTGCCTGGGCCAGCTCAGCAGCCATAGGCCACCGTCAGACTTTATTGGCCACCCATTTTAGCGAGTGAGGGCAGATGAGAGAATCCCCATGGGAGGTACAGTGGACAGGAGAGTGGAAAAAGTTGCTCAGGTTGGGGCAGTCAAGAGAGACATCGCCAGTGAAACTTGTTCAAGCAAAGCAGGAGCAGCCCTTCGTTAGCTGGGTGTCATCCCTGCCACTGTGCGTGCTGAGAGTCCAGCAGCCCCCACCCAGAGAGTACAAGAGGTTTGGTCATAGCGACTGAACAGGACAGTATCTCAGAGCCATACTCCCTGCTGGGATCTTCCTCCCTTCCCTCGGTTTAGTGTTTAACTCTGTGTGGCCCCTCGCCCCACTCCCCGTCCCTGTGTAGACGAGAGTGTCCCTAGAGGAACACCAAGAGCAGCACACGGGTGCCTGGGGGCAGGCCACCCACACAGAGTCAGGAAAAAAGACATCAAAGCCTGGCGAATGGCAAACCCTGTGAATTCAAGGGGAAACTGACCTCTGATACACTTACAGCTCTTGCACTCATGTGAACTCACAAGGAAACTGACCTCTGATACACTTACGGCTCTTGCACTCATGTGAACTCACAAGGAAACTGACCTCTGATACACTTACGGCTCTTGCACTCACAGTTCACCCAATTCTGGAGCTGAGAAGAATGTCAGAGATCTTGCTGACTAATGTCTTCGTCGCACAGATGAAGGCAGCAGCCAAAGCTGCCAGTGACTGAGGATACCTTGACTCCGTCTGTCGATAATCCATCCAGAAAAGGGCCCTTCAGCCCACCTGCTTGGTGGGAGATCTGAGCCTCTTCACAGGGGAGGTAAGTGTTTGCAAGAACGTGACCTCAGCCTCTGGTGCCTCTGCCAGAGCAGGTGTGCATCTGAGTGTGTGGAAAGGACTGTGGTTACTGTTGGGCCTGTCATCATGTCCCCACACTCATATCTGCATTAGTGAACGCCAGCATGAGAAAAAGGTTACAAAAGGAGATAAGATTAACAGACTTCTGTGTTCAGCAGAAAGCACTGATGAGCAAGCAAGAAAAATCAACTCAAGGCTGGAAGAAACTCAGTCTGGAAATGTAGGGCGTAAACTTGGCCTGCAGAGAGAGCAGAGCTAAATTGTATAGTACAGTAGGGCCCCCAACACTTTGACACTGGAGAACAGATTCTCTACAGCTCTGAGGCCAGCTAGCCTTGCATTTGGGGTATATAGAGGGACACTAAAAGGTCACTCTCCAGTACACGTCATCCTTACTCTAAGTGTTACACATGTGTATATATGTGTGCTCCCCGCCACAGATTGACATCCACACATGCATAACACACTCACACATACACATATACACATGCTCGCACACATACATATGCACACACATGCCCACACACACACAACCACACGGGGTGGGGATAGAGGGAGGTCAGTAGTCGAGCACTGGCCTAGCATGCACAAGGCCTGGGTTTAATCCCAACTACAGCAAAAGAAAATGCAAAGCATTTTCAAAGGCACTGTTAGTCATCTCAGGCAGTAATATCAAAACATAGAGGGGTTTCCAGCACAAAAATAGTTTCCTTGCAGTTCCAGGGGCTACACAGCCCAGATCAAGGTGCTCACAGTGTTGGTTCTCCTAAAGATGGTGCCTTTCTGTGCCCTCGTGTGGTCTCCCTCCATACCCGCCTGTCCAGAATTAGCACCCATTCTAGTGACTTTGTTTTAATTCACCACCTTACAGTCTTCATGGTCACTGTGAGGTTCTAGGCATTACAACTCCCATGTATGAATTTGAGGGGACACACTCAAGTCATAACAGATATCTGAATTAAAACCCTGCTATGACAAAGTCATTCAGTACTCCACAGGCTTGAGAAGCCTTCTCCCCAGTTCTGCCCAGCCCTGGGGGCTGCTGTGGGGACCCAGGGATAAGGAGCCTAAGTTTGTCTGTGGTGGTATTGTGTTCCCCAAAATATTGTGCACCCTAATAAACTTGTCTGGGGTCGGAGACAGAACAGCCACAGTATTAAACATAGAAGTTAGGCAGTGGTAGCACACGCCTTTAATCCTAGTATTCCAGAGGCAGAAATCCATGTGTTCAAGGATACAGCCAAGCATGGTGACTCACGCCTTTAATCCCAGAAAGCGAGCCTTTAATCCCAGGGAGTGGTGGTAGAAAGCAGAAAGATATATATGTGGGGGCATTGTGTTCCCCAAACTATTGTGTATGCTAATAAACTTATCTGGGGTCAGAGAACAGGACAGCCACAATATTAAACATAGAGGTTAGGCAGTGGTAACATACGCCTTTAATCCTAGCATTCCAGAGACAGAAATCCCTCTGGATCTCTGTGAGTTCAAGGCCACATTGGAAACGGCCAGGCACGGTGATACACACCTTTAATCCCAGAAAGCCACACCTTTAATCCCAGGGAGTGGTGGTAGAAAGCAGAAAGGTATATAAAGCGTGAGGACCAGAAACTAGAGGCATTTGCCCTGGAGAAGCATTTGGCCTGGAGAGGCATTTGGCCTGGTTAAGCATTCAGGCTTCTAGCAGCAGTTCAGCTGAGACCCATTCTGGATGAGGACTCAGAGGCCTCCAGTCTGAGGAAACAAGACCAGCTGAGGAACTGACGAGGTGAGATAGCTGTGGCTTATTCTGTCTCTCTGACCTTCCAGCATTTACCCCAATACCTGGCTCAGGTTTGATTTTATTAATAAGACTTTTAAAGATTCATGCTACATATATAAGGCATGAGGAACAGAAACTAGAAGCATTTGGCTGGTGAAGCATTCAGGCTTCTAGCAGCAGTTCAGCTGAGATTCATTTGGATAAGACTCAGAGGCTTCCAGTCTGAGGAAACAGGATCAGCTGAGAAGTTGGCCAGGTGAGGTGGTTGTGGCTTGTTCTGTCTCTCTGATCTTCCAGTGTTCACCCCAATACTTGGCTCTGGGTTTGTTTTATTAATAAAGACTCTTTAAGATTCCTGCTACATTTGTCCCTCACACACTTTTCTTGTTTTTTAAAATCTGTATTTATTATTTGCATGTGTGTGCATGTGATGTGCCTGCACACACATGTTAAGGATGAGTGCATGCCATTGCATGTGGGTGGAGGTCTGAGGACAACTGGAAGGGATGATTCTCTCCTCTCATCTTTATATGATTCCTGCAAACACCTTTGCTCACTGAGGCATTTCTCAGACACCAGGCTTGTTTCTTAAACACTATATTCATGGTATCTTCTTAGTATTTAAAAATGGTAATAAGGTAGAATCTGATTTTGAAGATAAAAAACATTCCAAAATATTTTTAATTACATGACTATGTAACCACCCCCAGTTACCCACCAAATCCAAGAGTCCAGATGGAGGTATATAGTTCCTCCCTGGGCACTCCCGAACACATGTTGTCTCCTGTGGTGATCTGATTAAAAATGCCCCGTAGTCTCATATATTTGAATGCTTAGTCACCAGGGAATGGCACTGTTTGAAAGGTAGCCCAAGATGATGTGGCTCTCCATCTGTCATGCTTCAGCTCTTTTGAAAGGATTACAAAGATTAGGAGGTGTGGCCTTATTGAAGGAAGTATGTCACTGGGGTGGGCTTTGAGGTTTCAAAAGCCCATGCCAGGCTATTCTCTCTGCCTGTGGATGAGGATGGAGCTCTCAGCTACTTCTCCAGCACTCTGCCTGCCATGCCCGCTGCCATGCTCTCCACTAGTGGTAATGGACTAAACCACTGAAACTGTAAGCCAGCCTCCAATCAAGTGCTTTCTTTCATAAGAATTGCCTTGGTCATGGTGTCTCTTCACAGCAATAAAACAGTGACCAAGACACCTCCCCACCCACAAGCTACTTCCTCTCCCCTTTACAAATGTTTGTTTTTGAAAGGCATGCTTCACAGGCAATCTCTCCTTAGTATCTTTGTCCATATCCTGTACGTCAGCTTACTCACTAATACCATCCCTACTAGCTGTCAGCCACGGCAGTTTCTCTGTAGATCAGGCCTGCAGAAGCTCCATCACAAGAGGAGGGATGTCGTCATACTCCCACCTGAGATTCCAGATATTCCACCAGCTTCCTGTGGCCTCTGGAGGTGCAATGTAACTAAAAGGGGGCCTTTGAGAAGGTTACCAAGGTTTTTTAGTGATGTTGTAAAAAAGTCCAATAAACTCACTGGCTCACCAGACTAGACTCAGGTGGAATCATTTCATTGTTCTGTCACTGGTACCCTTGATGGGGTGAGGAGACATTTGTCCACCTCTCTCTTGGGAAGAGTTGGTACAAAGCCAAGGTTTCTTGCTCTTCTGCCACAGAACATCCATCAATTTCTTGTAGTTTATATTATATGTACTGCCTACCAAGGGAAGTCATATTATCATGCATGTGGGTGTACACAGTGCATGCGCGCGCGCGCGCGCGCGCGCACACACACACACACACACACACACACACACACATCTAGAGAACTCACTCCCTAGGGCCTGACACTTATGTTGTCTGTCCCATTTCAGAACCATCAAAGACAACAGAGCATGTGCCAGGATCCAGATACTGTAGGTATCATGGGTCTTGGGCATTTAAAAATGCAACTTTTGGGGGCTGTAGAGATGGCTCAGTGGTTAAGAGCACTTGCAGAGGACATAGGTTTAGTTCCTAGAACCCACATGGTGGCTCTCAACAGTCTGTAACTTCAGTTCTAGAGGGTCTTATGCTTTCTTCGGACTTTCTTGAGTACTAGATATGCACATGGTGCACATTAATGCATACAGGCAAAACACTCATACACATGAATATTTAAAAGTAAAATTGTAGCTGAAATTTTCCTGTGTCCTGCCCAGTTGCATAGCCGCTCAGACCCAAATAAACACACAGAGGCTTATATTCATTAAAACTGTATGGCCTAATGGCTCAGGATTCTTGCTAGCTAGATCTTATATCTTAAATTAACCCATTTCTATAAATCTATACCTTGCCATGTAGCTCATGGCTTACCGGTATCTTTACATCTTGCTTCTCATGGTGACAGCTGGCAACATCTCTCTGTTCTGCCTTTCTCCTTCCTCCTCTCTAGTTAGAATGTCCCACCTAACCCTATTCTGTCTCACCATTGCCAAACAGCTTTATTTATCAACCAATCAGAGCAACATATTTGATCCCCATAAGACCACCAGCACCCCCTATCAGCAGGAAGTAGCCTAGAAAACTATGCCCACATTCCCAAAAAATGGATTATGGATGTTTGTCTTTGTTTAGATTGTTGGTTGCAAATTGTTATTGGTCATAGTCAATCTCTTTCTAAAAGAAGAAAGGAGGATATGATATGAAAATATAGGATATAGATATGATAGGATAAAAGGGTAGATTATTGAATCTACTTTTAAAGAACAACTACTTGTTTGAAATATTTTACATTGCTATGGATTTTAGTTTATTGATACAAATTTAAAGTTAATTTTGTTATACTGTATGTATATTTCTACTCTTGTTTAAAGTATTTTGTTTGTGCAACTCATTTGAAATTGTAATGTATAGTTAAGAAACAGATTAATAATTAGTCTTCTATGATAGTCAAACTTATAGTCATGTTAAGTTTTCTGGGTATACATAGATATATTTCAGATAGATAGGTAATCTTCAAACACTTCAAAGACCTACAGAATATGGCATTTAAAATATTTTAAAAATTTAGACTTTCTGGACAGTGAGACATGTCTGCTCCTGGCAGCACTGATTTACTTCAAAAAAAAGATGGGCATCAATGACACTCCATAAGGAATTTATCTTCTTCCTGGCAAAAATAGCCATTTGGGCAAGAAACTGTTTTTGTTTGGACTGCTTGACAAAATGTTGTATAAAGTGGACATGCAGGACCATAGAAAGGTGATCACTGAACTTTGCAAGATGAAATGGTCCTTCAGGTTCCTGCTTTGCAGAAGAAACTGCCAGACATTCTACAGGATACAGAGAGAAGTGACTGAGAGACTCTAGGTCTGTAGGCTAAAGAATGGATGCCCCAACATTGCAGAAGAACTTTGGGTAACTGTCCAGATAGCCAGCTATCTCTATCATTCTAGATTTTTGGAAGTTGCTTACAATGCTTTTCCTATTTACTTAGGTAATATTATATCCTTCTGAGGTCTTTGATGTAGTTGAAGACTAGATAGTTATAATTATGGTTTTCCTTGGTTTTGATAGGAGATAAGGTAGATATGGAACCTTGGACTCACAAATAAAGGATAGATAGGATATCTTTTTATTTTTGCCAAGTACAAATAGACTAAATATTATAACTATAATTCTTGCTTGATAACTGTTTTGTTATATA
Organism: Peromyscus nudipes; assembly: GCA_902168325.1. Classification (NCBI taxonomy): domain Eukaryota; kingdom Metazoa; phylum Chordata; class Mammalia; order Rodentia; family Cricetidae; genus Peromyscus; species Peromyscus nudipes. Next base: position 7,534 of record CABHPH010160297.1, on the reverse strand, counting down.
TAATTTTACTATGTTAAAGTTAAAACTTTCCTTTTAAATAGAAAGAAAAAGGGAAATGATGGGTGATGGTGCTCTGCATGCTGTGAATGTGTTGTTCCCATTGGTTGATAAATAAAATGCTGATTGGCCAGTAGCCAGGCAGGAAGTATAGGCAGGATAAACAGACAAGGAGAATTCTGGGAAGAGGAAGGCTGAGTCAGGAGTCGCCAGCTAGACACAGAGGAAGCAAGATGTGAAGGCAGAACTGAGAAAAGGTACCAAGCCATGTGGCTAAACATAAATAAGAATTATGGGTTAATTTAAGTGTAAGAGCTAGTCAGTAATAAGCCTAAGCTAATAGTCGAGCAATTTTAATTAATATAAAGCTTCTGAGTGATTATTTTATAAGCGGCTACAGGGTCTGTGGGGCTGGGCAGGACTGGAGAAAACTTCAACTACATAAAATTAATTAGTTAATTTAGAAAAACAACACAACTTTCCAGGTTCCCACAATTGGAGAACAGAGGCACCCACATCTTGAGGCATTCAAGACACTTCAGGTTGACCTGGTGCACTGAGTTAGTGTGCCCAAGGGTGAGATGGCCTGTCTCTCACCCAGGCTGCCACAAGCATCACATAGCTGATCTCCATGCCTGCTCCTTACACAGTCAATTGGCCAAGTGAGAAAGACAGCTATAGTAAAAGATGGTGTGGTTACCTCACAGTGCATGGCCATGCCCAGGGGGTAGGGGCTTTCGGTGGGAATGTGCTTTCTTAAGAAAACCAAGGGCATCAGAGCATTTGAGTGTCTAAATGCTGCTTTGTGAAATTCCCTGCTCTCCCCACAAAATGGCAAGTGGTTAAAACTGTCAGAAGCTAACAGCAAAATTCCCCAGTCACCCCTGCTAGCTGGACAGCCACAGTCTATTCCCAGAGATTATGATCCAGGATTTCCATGATCCATTCTGAGATTCCATGTGTAGGACAAGGACCCCTGAGACCCGCAGGATTGCTCCTGTCCTCCACTTTCCCATGGGGATGATCTTAGTTAACAGTAGGATGCCTGAAGACATCAGCCAGTGAAGATGAGGTCTTTAATGTAGGTCTAGGATGGCTGGTGTGTGGGGGTATTGTGTTCCCCAAACTATTGTGTATGCTAATAAACTTATCTGGGGTCAGAGAACAGGACAGCCACAATATTAAACATAGAGGTTAGGCAGTGGTAACATACGCCTTTAATCCTAGCATTCCAGAGACAGAAATCCCTCTGGATCTCTGTGAGTTCAAGGCCACATTGGAAACGGCCAGGCACGGTGATACACACCTTTAATCCCAGAAAGCCACACCTTTAATCCCAGGGAGTGGTGGTAGAAAGCAGAAAGGTATATAAAGCGTGAGGACCAGAAACTAGAGGCATTTGCCCTGGAGAGGCATTTGGCCTGGAGAGGCATTTGGCCTGGTTAAGCATTCAGGCTTCTAGCAGCAGTTCAGCTGAGAGTCATTCGGATATGAGGACATAGAGGCTTCCAGTCTGAGGAAGCAAGACCAGCTGAGGATCCGGCGAGGTGAGATAGCTGTGGCTTATTCTGTCTCTCTGACCTTCCAGTGTTCACCCCAATATCCGGCTCAGGTTTGATTTTATTAATAAGAACTTTTAAGATTCATGCTACACTGGTGTCTTTATAAAAACAGTAAATGCCACTTGTGAACAGAAGTTCCCTGAAAATGCCGTGCTTACATTGAAAGATTTTATAGATTAGCTGTCTGTTAAGAACTCCCTGGTTGTGGCGAGCTGGAACATGACAGATGGAAAGCCACATCATCTTGGGCTAACTTTCATTCCTTTGCTAGCCAGTTTTCACCTGTCTCAGGGTCTGATCTAGCACCTTTGACTATCAGGTAAAATCTTCTGACTGTATCCTTAGCAGACCTGTCACTTCCACCCACCCCAAACTAAAAATGTTATCAAATAGCACCTGAGACCTAGAGAAGAGATTTCCCTGCCTTGCGATAACCTGCCTACCTGATGCTCCCAGCAACATATTTGGAAAATGCCTAGATATATGACTGACTGCCTTTTGCCCCAAAACAATCAAAGGTCATATAACTACTTAGAAAATGAACCATGTCACTAGGGACAAATTTAACCCATATTCTCTGGCCATGCCACTCAGCCTTGGCTCAGAATAAACTCTCTCTCAATTCCTTTGGAGTGAATGGTCTCTGTGCCAACACATGTGAAATAGTGTCAGGAGCAGAGATGGTGCATTAATATAAATGACCAAGATGACCAAAGAGCTATGGGCAGCTAGAAGACAGTCCATGTCTTGACTTCAGGTTTCTAGCCCCAGAAATATGGAAGAGTGTCTGATGTCTTAGGCAACCCAGTTCACGGTACTTCATGTAGCAGCTGCAGGAGAGACCAACATTAGGGGAGCCATGGTCAGAGGCCACCACAGTCTTGTAGGGGCCCTAGGCCTGCTACACTGACTCCTGGCAACTGCTTCAAGATGATGGGCAAGGATGTGATGGAACTAGTTTTTAAAACAAAATCTTGGCTTTGGCAGCCTAGTAGGCCACCTATCCCAACACATACTTAAAGAGACAGCTAGGTGATTTATTCATGGAGGCCACACTGGGGAAGAGGACAGAAAAAGGGGGTCTAGTGACCTTGAAACAGGTTCTTGGAAGCTGCTTTTTTCTTCCCAGACAGGGTTTCTCTGTGTAGCTCTGGCTGTCCTGGAACTCATTATGTAGACCAAGCTAGCCTCAAACTCAGAGATCAGCCTGCCTCCCAAGTACTGGGATTAAAAGCATGTGCCACCACTGCCTGGCGGTAGCTGCTTTTGCAAAAAACCAAAAAGCGATGACTCCTCGCTTAAGTTGAGGGTGCAGCGTGGAGCCTGGCGCCTCTGCCTTCGTTTGTGTATCCATCTCCTTTACTTGGGCCTCTCGATCTACCTCTGCAGGATGGCACGCTAATCACTGGAGGAGGGCCTGTCCAACCTATCATGAGATCCCTCCAAAGCTGAAGGCCCAGGGCTAAGTCATCTTGTGGTGAGTGAACTGTCAGAAGTGTAATTGGACACATTTGTCTTTCTACAATGTCAGGACTCATTGACTAATAATAAGCTCACAAGCTCTATCAGTCACCAGATGAAGGCAGTTACCCACAATAGCAAGCATCCTGGTGCAGAAGTGATCATCCATAGGAACGAGGCTGATGCCCTCAAGCTAGGAGGACTAGTAGGGCTCGAGTTGAGACACTGATGGGCAAGATCACACTTTGACCCGGACTGCTCAGTTATGCATTGCTCTTTCCCCACCTGCCCAAATTCATTTTTTATTTGAGCTTAAATCTCATGTCAGTACCCCAAAGACAAACCCGCTAAGCCCATTTAGAGAGACCCCTCCACTCGTGATATCCAGTTATCCTCACTATGTGGTCCATTTTCTCACCTCTGTTTCCATGTCTGAGCGCCTCCATCCACCTTCAGCAGGAATCCTACCAGGGTGAAGTAGCAGGAACTCCTGACTCCATGCTTGTATTCCAGCAATCCCTCCTGCATTCCTGCTGTTTGCCAGCAGACCTCCACTTGTCTGTATTAAAGCGGAGTCCAGACCGACCGACAGCAACGCTGACTGCACACAGCTTCGTGGTGCGGCACTTGCCTAGCATGAGCAAACTATGTCCAGTCCTCGACACCGGGAAGGAAGTCTACGGCAAAGCCCGCTTCTCTTATTACAACAGTTCCTGCCTGAAACCTGCCTTTACCACTCTACTCTTCAGCTCTGGCTTTGTTTAAAAAACTTGCACACACAGCTACATACCCATAAACACACATGCATTTGCTCACTCTCTCACAACCCGCCTGGCCCCCATCAGGATCCCATGGGTATATAGGCTGATTTGAGTCCTCAATGAAAATGGTAAACCCCTACAGAACATGCTCTAAGTACCAATGTCTACCCTGAGTTTTCTAGCTGTGAACAGGAGGGTGGATCTTCTTCCTCTACCCTTCCTTCCCTGAACAGTTCCTTCTCAAACCACACTGAGTTCAACTCAGCAGGGTCTAAGCCATAAGTCAGTTCACCTTCTAGAATCAACCTAAGCACACACAGAGTGCTAGCTGGTGCCTATTGGATAATTTGTTTCCATTTCTTGATTTGGTTGACACTCGCTGCTCGAGTGCCTGGACTCTTCCAGTAGTCCCTCTTTTTGGTTTTTCTGTGGTTCCTACTCAGGACATGTCACCTCCTAGCCTCAGCACTGTGAGGCCCTCAGAGTTCACTCACTGCCACTGTTTACTTCCTCAACCTGATGTCCTGTGCCCCTTCCCACTGACCACAGGCTATTCTTCCCTGGAGGTCTTGCCACACGTCCCCTCCTCTGAAGCCTCCCACTTCTGCAGAACTTAGAACCCCTGTCCCTTGCTTGTTTGGCCCTGGATAGGAACTCACTGGACTCACATATTCTGTTTCTCCAACAGACTGAGCCCAGAACAGTCCTAGGCTTTCTCTTTCCCCTAGTATTTGGCATCAAACAGTTGCTTAGGATGTTCTGCCCTGCTGGAAGCCACAGAAAAGTCACACCCAAGGAGGAGTGGGTGGAGTTGTCACAACAGCTGTGGGTCGAGGGAGGTTGGCATGGGTTGAACAGTCACAGCAGGAGCCACTAAACCACCCAGCTCGTGGGACCTTATGCCTCAGACTGGGGCCACTTAACTGTCAACTGGGGTCTTTTGCTCTTTTGCTTCTTGATGTTGGTACAATCCTCAGAAAAGAGAATATTAAATGACAAGTTCCAGGGCCAGCCATCAGACTGGTATGCTGTAAGCTCTTGTCCCACACCTGCCAAAGGTTTGCTCCTTAGCTTTTGTGCACCTCATCTCATGGTTCTTTCTTCAGTAGTACAAAATATTCCACCCTCCCTGCATACCCTTCTGCTCTTGCGAAATGCTGCTCTTTGAGGCCTTACTATGAAGTTACTCTCTTGTCACTTCCTTCCCACAAAAAGTACCTGTCTTGAGACCCAAAGAGGTATGACTGGAAAGGGTAAGGTATAGTTCTCTTCAGGGGCAATCAATTATTAATAATACAATCACATGTGGGAAGAACTATCAAAAGGGCTTCCAGAATTCCTCTGAAGTGTCTCCTCCAAATACAATCCAGAAAGCCATTCTGGATATATCAGCAGGTTTTGCTCAATGGTATGAGGTGCCTCTGGTCTGCCTTCCAGAGGGAATGACATGATCTATGAGCAGGGTAAGGTCAGGAAAGCACTACAATAGAAACAGAAAAGGCTGGAACCAAGAACCAGGGTGATGGAAGGGCATCTGCAATTGGATCAAAGGCCTTTCAGGTACCCAAGAAGGTCCCTGCTAACTTACCTAGCTCACTAAGGGTATCGACACACAAAAATGTCAGCAAAGACCTGTTAAACAGCCTGCCACTCTCCTATCTGCGAAACATGGAAGAGTGCCCGTTTGCACTTGCCCTTCTGTAGAAAATGAACCTGTTCGTAGTACTAGATTCTGCAGCTTCCTCCCTTTACACTCCTGCTAAAACAAAACAAACAAAAAGCCAGGGTATCAGCCAAGGTAATGTCCCTGCCACAGGATGCTGCTTGGCTGTGACAGGGAGGGTGGGGAGGAAAGTTGCCCCCAGGAGGCCTGTTTCATCTCAGCTCCATTTCTATGTCCCCCACAGGCTGAGATTCAGACCACATCTGTAACAACGGAGGCATCAGCATCAGGAAAGTCAAGAGCAGTCACTGTTCTGCTCTAGCTGGGAGCAATGAGCCAGGTGAAGCGTGAAGGGTTGTCTGGGGACTCACATATGCTCAGCTTTTGGGAGAAAAGTAGAGAGAGGTGCCCTGGCTCCAGACTCCCTGGGTTGTGTGGTTTGGGCAAGGCGCCTTAATGGAGCTGGAAATATACATTTGCAATCCAGATAGGCATTACTCCAAGAGCTGGAGTTCATGGGGCTAACTGGCTTTGTCTTGCAAATTAAGTTGCCCCTTCACCAGCAGGGAAGGGCAAGAGGCTGGGCTGCCCTCTGGCCACCACTGTTTTCTTCTTTCTATTTCACAGAAAATAGTTTTCCCTGCTATACCAGTGGCTAATAAACGAGGACTTCATGCAACCATTGGTTAAAACTGCCTCAGTTATGAGACGGTTGCACTGAAATGTGGCTGTTCTGTTTCTTCAGAGGCTGGCTCTGAAACCTAAATGAAGCCCAATGCTTTCAGCAGCCAGCCCTGTTCCCTGGTTGGGATAGCACGCCCGTGACTCCCTGTGACTTGGCACAGCTTCCCACATGCTCTGGTTTCCCACAGGCCAGAGATGTGCCAACACACCCCAACTTGCCTCCTACTGACAGACCATTACGCCCAATTTTTCCCATATTTAAATTGGGTCCCTAAATGATGCCTCCCAAATTCCGGGTCTGTCAAAGATAACTTAGATTTAAAGAATTCCTATTTTGCCACAAATTTCCTTCCCTACTGCCCACATAAGAGCTGAAACAATTTTTAGAGATAAGTGACTGACACACTGATCACAAGCCTCACTAAGTAATGTCCTTCATGTCCTCAAGACAGTCCGCTTGTTAAATGGTGCCAACTAAGAAGCCCAAGAAAGGCAAGATATTATGGAATGCCCCTCATACTCTGTACATTAATTATTCATTCAGTAAGCATTTCCTGAGTAGCCAGTGGGAGCCAGGTGTGCACTGTGAGTTCACGTGTATGAATGTGATTGCTGAATGCCTGTGTCCATGCAGATCCATAAGCAGCAACCTGAAAAGGCCAGGCAAGCACACCAAGGGAGAGAACAAAATATTTATTCCAGCCAAAATGAGGAGAGCCACCCAAGAAGAAAACATGAATTCTAATTGCCCAGAGTAAGTGTTCCAAAATGGCACCCAAATGGTCTGGGTTTCACAGTTTCACAGACTTCAACAGGGGAAAGAGTTGGGCATGGGGCTCAATGACAGTGGGCTCGTGCAGCATGCACAAGCCCTGGACTCAGTCACCAGCACTGCAGAACAAATAGAAAGTCGTATTTCTTGATCCCTGACAAGTGTGATGGTGTTCACCTGCAACCCCAGAACTCTATGGGACAGAAGTGGAGGATTAAGAATTTAGTAGCAGCCTAGGCTGCCTATCAAGTTCAGGGCTGGATTGTGATCCATAGAGTTCCTAAAATAAAATGAAACATTACATTTAAAAGGAACAAGAAGGGAAATAGAGCAAGTGTGCTGGTAGTAAACAGCCTAAGAGTTTCATTGGCCGTCACTTACACATCCAGCCAGCAGTAAAGAGGGTTTGGGTGAGAGTATTTCTTACTTTTATGGCATCAGAGTCTCCAAAAACCTGTCCAACTGGGGTCTCTTGTCTTGTATTTCCTCCAGATTGAAAACTTTATGACCTTATTCTTTTTTTTTTTTTTTTTTTTTTTTTTTTTTTTTAATGTATGTGGTTTTTTTTGGGGGTTTTGGCGCTTTCTTTTGACCCCATAAATCAGAGGGCAGGGGTCGGACGAACCCAACTCCC
>CABHPH010160296.1:6357-34085 GCA_902168325.1 Peromyscus nudipes | reverse complement strand
GTGTGTGTGTGTGTGTGTGTGTGTGTGTGTGTGTGTGTGTGTGTGTGAAGTGCCTCTGGTGGCCAATGATGCAACGCCCACGATCTCAACACCAAGGACAGAGCCATACACACACAGGGTGAGATGTCCAGTTTCTTGGCTTTTATGCCAAGAGAGTTTTGGTGAGTTCAAAAATAAAACCACAGAATTTTAGTGCTAGAGACCATTAAGAAGCTCAACATTTTTGTTTTATAGATGAGGATCTAGGTCCTTAAAATAAAATAAAGTGGCCTGCTAAGCACCCCAGAGCCAGGGCCCTGGAACGCAAGCCCTCTAACTCTCAGTTCCTCGCTCAGTGCCAGCACCACACTGAGCTCAGAGCCCCCATAAATACCCTTACCCTGCATCAATGCATTAAGCTTTCCCTCAGCTTTCAGGGCTCAGCCAACATCAGTGCCAAGGTTGAACACAACAGGAGGAAGGGAAAAGTAGGAAATGTAAAGGAAAGCCATTTCCATGGTTCCCCAATCAAGAGAGCTTTTCTTATTGCCTTCTGGGAGTGGGACCAGTTGGAAAGTGGTGCAGGTAATGAAGCAAAAGTAAGCAGATGGCTCTTGCCAAGAGCACAGCTTGGGAGAATGGAAGGCAGAAGGGAAGCCCCAGACAGCCAAACCCAGGTCTGAGAAACTGTAGAGACCATACCCCAGCCCCAAACTTCAACTAGTCCATAGCACTTACTGACACCCTGGACAGATGCATACACAGCAGGTTCTTGGTGTTAAGCCCAGGCATGGCTCCTGCCCTCAGAGGGGCACACGGCCAACCTGCCTGAGTCATCAGCCACACCATGGTGACAACAAATTGGTGCCTCTTCCGTAAGGGAATCTCCTATGTAGAAGGTTCAGGAACCATTTGGATTTAGACAACTTGTACTAACTCTGCAGGCCCCACTACCCCTTGTTTAAAGCAAAAAAAAAAAGCTGATGGAGGGAAAATATGCCATGCCAGGACTGCCAAACTGACTTACAGGGGCTGGAAAAGTTGCTGTAGGTAGCAGGTCACAGAAGCTGAAAGTGAAGTCTAGTGTCTTTCCCCACAACCATGAATACACACCCTTTAGTCTCACTTGAGGTGTGTGTACAACAGCAGTAGCCATAAGAATGCAAAGAATGCTGGGTATTCACACAGAGGCTATACAAGGCCATCTGGCTGGACACCCAAAGGAGATTTTATTGTGATGAGCTGGTCATAGCCAAATACGTATCCCAGATCTACTGGGATCCTCAGTCACATTTGGTCACTTTGTGGATATGGATGTACACCAACTTTGCATGAACACCAGTGAATGAGATCAGAATGTCAATTAACTCACAAGAGCTGGAGCTGTCCAATGGGTCACAAACTCATTCAACCTGAACACAGTATCTTCATCAGAGCTACACCATAGAAACATTGAAGACTCCTCCAAGGTATGTTAATTAAAACATTTCATTATATTACTCAGCCTATATTGTCATTTGCATCATTAAGGTTCACCCATTCATTGGATCAGCTCCTTTCAAGCTTCTTAGTTCCATCCAAGAGAGTTTAGATGGCCTTTAACCTGATTCTCCTCTTCTCTGCCACTGTTCCTCACTAATTTTAGTTCCTTTTGTATATATTTTTATTTAATCTTTGTGAATGTTGTACATGTACACAATGTGTTTTAATTAAATTCACCCCTGGTGCCTCTCCTCAAGTTCCTCCAAGGTCCCATCACCACATCTCCCTCCCAACTTCACATACTCTCTTCTTAACCACTGAGTCTGGTTGGTGTTGCCAGTATATGTATAGGTCTTGGATCATCCACTGGAACATGGGCAACCTACCCTCAGAAGCATCCCTGGAGAAAACTGACCCTCCTTCAGCCATCAGCTGCCAATAGCTGCTGTGCTAAGAGTGGGACTTTGTGAGCTTCTCTCCCATCTGTGCTGCGGATTTGATTGCCTTGACCTTGCAGGGCAGGTCTTCCATAGAGGATTCTCCTCTTCATGTGTGCAACAGGCCTGTCATGTCCAAACAACATGGCTGTGCAGCCATCCTCTGCAGCCTCTGGCTTTTATCATCTTTCCTGATGATCCTTGATCTTTGGGTGAAGGGTGTGTGTGTGTGTGTGTGTGTGTGTGTGTGTGTGTGTGTGTGTGTTTTGCCTTGTGCCATTCATTCATTCATAGACATTGAGTCTTTCTAGTCTTGTTGGCTTTCTCTTTCTCTTTGTGTGTTTCATCATAGCCGGGTATCTTGACTGTTACTTTTTTATTTTGTCAGTTATGTATTGTAAGATCACAGACCACCCCCCAAATTCAGCAGTTTTTCAATCAGTCATTTATAATTTCTTGTGCATCTATGGATCAGTTAGTGTTAGCCAGGCCTACTCCCGTCCCTGAGGGTCTGCTGGCAGTTGCTGACCAAAACCCTCAGGGAGGCCAAGGAATGCCGTCTTAGTTCTTGCAATGGCATGCCTAACTAAGAATTATGATACTAAAGAAGAGAGAGCCAAGATTCAGGAACAACAATTTTGCCCTATAACAGATGGCTGTCATTGAAGAATTTTGAGAAGGGGAATGACAGATCAGATTTGCATACTGCAACAATCACTCAGGATGTTGTGTGTATGAAGACTGAGTGATAAATCTGTGGTCTCAAAAAGGCTGTGAGTTAGTAATCTTTCCTATCAAGCAGAATAATGTAGCCAACTGTCCTCTCCCCACTCCCTGCCCACATGCACTCCAATTTACTAAGAAATAGGCTGACTCCCCACCCCGATAAATCACTAGGTCACCAAGGAAAATGATCCAAACGCATCTGGGTTCTTCAGCCTGTTCAGAGAGGCCAATAGAGACATCTCAGAACAGGCAAACCCTGAGCCTGTGTCCACTAAGAGCCGCCTGCTCCATGGGAAATACCAGATCAAGGGGCAGGCATGGGTGGATACACCGCTGACATCCTTTGCTTATGGGATGAGGGAGGCAGACCTCTCTAACCCCAACCCAGCCAAGGCAGCTTTATTTACAGTAAGAATGTTCAAGTGTGACTCAACTCGCTCCAAACATCACAGTTGTTTTCTTTGTCTTCTTCCATTTGTTGCCATGTTTTTGATCATCAATGAGCCTCTCTTTGTAGAAAGGAGGAAAATAAAAAATAAAAAGCAAAACACCCAAATGGCTTGTGTGCTGTAGCTCTGTTGGCAAGGTGAGACCTCTAGCCAGAGAGGAAACCAGCGAATTTCTGCTAAGCCCCGAGGAGGATGCTTTTAGATTCAGAGACCCCTTTCCCATTAAACCTCTGCAACAGGAGTTACCAGGGTTTGCTCTCTGCCTTGGGTGCTCCCTTCACCCTATTGGTCAGTCCTGGGCTCCCTGCCACCCCCTTCTTCAGGCAACCTTTTCAGGTGCCTCCCTTGTGCCAGGAGCTGAGGAAGCAAGGATGACTAAGCCTTGGCTGGGGGCCTGGAGCTGCTCATGCTGAGAGACCTATTAGGACCAGCCTGCTCTGGCAGTGGGAATCTGGCCCGTGTTGAACATTCACGCGCTTTTGGCAGATGGAGATGGAGGGGTCTGGGCCAGAAGGGATGCCTGCAGGGACAGAGCTGAGAAGAGAGTTCAGATCCTATACTGCCACCGCCACCCCTCCTGGGAAAAGCTAGAGAGGAAAAAAGTGTCCTGGCCCTGCCTGAGGACAGAGACCCACTATTTTCCAATGTCTAAAGCATTTCCCCTTTCCCCCCTTGGGTTCCAGAGACCTGGCTTCCAACCTCACTCACCACTTGGAAAAAAAATCTGTGAATGAGCAGTCAGGAGCCGCCCCCAAAGAACTCAGAACTAAATGGGCATTTTCCGTGAGTAAGCCCCCTCCAGCATTCTAGTGGCAATGTGCTCCCGGGGTCACACTCTTCCCCACGCTGGATCTTTCCCAGAGCTGGGTCCCCAACTCCCTACACTGTTATTCTCCAAAGGTTGGAATTTAGGCAAGGAACTTCTTGTGAGGGTCAGATAGGGCCCCTAAGTTGGGCCTGCTAAGAAACCAAGCTCCCATCTGCTTTCATTAGACTAGATTCTGGTGATTTTCAACCTTCCTAATGCTGCAACTCTTTAATACAATTCTTCATGTTGTGGTGACCTCCAACCATAAAATTATTTCAATGCCACTATAAAACTTTAATTTTGCTACTATTATGAATTGTAATGTAAATATCCTGACATGCAGGATATCTGATACGTGACCCCAGAGGGGTCGCAACCCACAGATTGAGAACCACTGGACTAAAAACTAAGCTATCCAAACTTGATCCATGATGAGGTTTTTTTTTGTTTGTTTTGTTTTTTCTCCAATTCAGTTTGATTAAAGTTGGTATTACCTGAAACTCAAAACTAACGTTTGTCTATCAGGACTCCCAGGTGGCCCTCTCCACCAGACCAGATCTCCTTCCCTGCAGCCCCTTGGAACCAACCTAAACAGACAAGAGGTGCCATTATCCTTCAGGCCAGGAGCCGGGCCTTCGCAGTGAGGCTGAGACGCCACTCGGCAAAGTCTCAGGGCATCAATATTTCATGTCACCGGAGCTGTCTTTGTTTTTATGCAGATTGCTCGGGCTGCCAGATGGGCAAAGGCTGGCAGCGTCATCCATCACCAGGCTGTTCCCTCCTCGGCAACCTTGCTGACTGCCAGGGCCCCGCAGGCTGGCCTCAGCTGCGGCCCATCCTCTCCCTTGATCTGCACGGTGGGACACAGCCCTGTCCTGAACAGACACAAATAAAGGCAGAGGCCAGGCTCTTGCTGTAGGGGACTTCAGATGGAAAGACCTTGTGACAAGATGAGAGATAGCAGGTCACTTTGGTACTGTGCCTCATAGCTTTTATTGTAAGTCAAAAAATACATATACAGGAAAGGCTGAACAGGGGTATTATCCCCAATTTGCAGGTGGAAAACTGAGACATGCAAAGACTAACAGGATTGCTGGAAGCCACGCTGTGTGTTTGACAGCAAAGCTGATCCAAAATGACCTCCAGCATCCCAAGGTCTCACCTCTAAACCAATACCACTGAGTCGTGAGCTCAGCCTAGTAGATCTGGCTAACAAGGTGGAGGTAGGCAGCCTGCCACAATCTGCATGGTCCCTGGGGTCTGGAGTCATTTCTCCACATTGCTGGGCCACCTTGCACAGTTAGCAGCCTCTTCCAGGCCACACTAGCCTTTCCCTATCCCCAAGGTTTGAGCCTACATCCTGGGACCTAGCAGTGGCCATATTCTCCAGCTTAAGGCTCTATATTGCTCTTTCCTTAGATGAAATAAGACCAATACCCCAGTGCTGATACCAGAGATATTCCCTAGCGGTCATCCTGTACTGATGTATGCATACCAGCATCTTTGGGGACCTGAATGGTGGAGTACAGCTAGCTACTTGTGCCCAGCTTACCCCAATACTAAATTCTTAGCTGAAGTAACAACTTTAAGGTTCCTCAACATGATCTCCTTTCTAAAATTTCTGCCAGCTAATCCCACATTTTGCCCCACCAGCCTACTCTAGTCTGTCCTTCTGCCCCAGTCCCTATGCAGGGACCACATCCCAGTCACAACACTCTGCGTTGCCTGGCCCATTCCACACTGCAGGATCAGATGGCAGTATTGGTGATATGAGGGGCATACAGTGTATCCAGGGATGCAGCCTCCACATCCCAAGGCAGTGATTGGTCAATTTCCCCAGATTGTCACTAGGCTGGAGGCAGCTAAGCCAAAGGCTTCTGGGAAATAGACTTACCATATAGAAATTCAGAGTACTGCCTGAAACTCAGTGGGTGAGTTTGGGCAAGTCATAGTCACCTGTGTCAATACAAATCAGGAATTGTATCAATGACTCATAAGGCCCTTCCTACTCTGTGTCAATAGCCAGTGGACATGGTTCTCAACTCTTTGCCTTCCAATCACCTCTTCTTTTAGCATAGAGTAATGTAGTGATGGCTATCACTGTGGTTATGGTGGACTACTGACCTTGGCACAGGCCTAATGTGTTACACAAAGGACACCACCCAGCCATGAGATTGTAGAAGAGCTTCCACACTGAGAAAGGGCTGAAATAGACCATTCTGACACCTTTCCAGTCCAGAATTCCTAGTCTCAGATTCCATGATTCATGTCAGAAGCCAAAGCAGAGCCCATGGATAACTACCTGTGACCTCGTTATAGAAAATACACAGCAAGAGAGCATACTCCCCTTCAGTGTTGGAGGGTTGAGGCTCAGAATAGCTGAGAAGAACACCAAGACCACACCATTAGAAGTACAACCTAATCTGAATCCAGGGCTCCCAAGTCTGTGGTACTGTGTTGACTGGGTTACGTGGGCAGGCTAGACATTTCCAAGCTTGGATCTCTTCAGAGAAGCCAGGCTCAAGTACATCCTTCCTTCCTTCATACATGCCCAGAACACCCTTCCCAATATTCCTCCTTATACTCTACACACAAGCTCCTTCTGTGCTTTGAGAGATCCCATCTATCCTTGAGCTCAACATCAGCTGCTCCTGGGAGATGAAGTCTTCCCATCCCTCCTTTGTTTAGCATCCCCCTCTGTGACTCAGTAGCAATTGTTCATATTATTTTCCCATTGACATCATCATGGTTCTGTCTCATGCAAGCCTTCCAGGCTGCAAGCTCAGAGCAAGATGTATGCAATGTTCATCTAGTTCCTCCAGCATCCTGTGAGGTGGCTCTCTATGTCCATGTAGTAGGCATGGATCTATGCCTTTTTCGCTCTTTGCTTCCCTCTGTTCCCTCCATGCTAGCCAACACTGAGCACAGTGCCAGGGCATACAGTAGGGGCTTAGCACTCATATGTCTGCATGCAAAGAATCTGCTTGGTGCACAAATGTCTTTGGATGCAGAGAGATTGGAATAGGTCTATACTGGTCCTGAACAATAGAAATGGATCGATATACGACCCTGACATTCAGATCTAGTGATAGTTCTTTCCTGGACCTTGCAGAAAACATCTTCTTGTTGGGTTCCACCTTTGGACTCACTCTCCCCTCCCTTCAGGCTGCCCCTCCCTTTCCCATCCAAGACTAATTTGAGCACATAATAGTTGAGGTAATTGGGGGCTTCTCAAGGGCTACACAGCCCTGCTCATCCTTTTACCCCAGAAACTGGAGAACAGGAGTTTGGATCAAAAGACCAAGCCTAGATGGAAGCCTGAGAGGCCTCAGGATCTGATAGGGGAGTTCATTTTTCATGGCTCAGTGTCCAATTGGTCAGTCAGAGGCACTGGGCCTCTGGCTCTGCTCCAGGGCTGAGGACAGTAAAAGATCCAGAGGTCAGAGTGGAGAGCAAGGAGATCAGGTTCTCAGGCAAGCACAAAATGGGACCATGTCACTTGCCTGATTGCTGCAGAGAAAAGAGCAGAAGATACATCCTGATGGGAGGCCTTAGGTAATCAAGGAGGTCAGACCTCTCACCCAGGCAACACTCAAACAGCCATGACTTGGCACTGGGAAGACTGTGTTCTGAGAAGCTGGCCAAAGTCAAGGAATGGGGAACCAGGAGGCCCAGCAGGTCGGACTCAGGATTCTATCCTTCATTCACCTGTTACAAATATTGGACGTTGTGAAAAGATTCCCCTGAATAAAAGATGGTGATGGTGACGGTGACACTGGCAAGGACACACCCTTGCCCGGGTATGAACGCCCTGCCTCTTGGATCTCAACTCCTTCCTCCCTGGTCATCCTGCCCCAGGCTCAGTCAAGTTATGTAGTTGCCAGCAGGCATTCTAGTAATTGGTAAACAGACCATGCCATCAGTCTTGAGTATGTGGTAGCCTGTATAGATGCTACCCAACTGTCTTAGTTTTCTATTGCTGTGACAAAACACCATGACCAAGGCAACTTACAAAAGGAAGCATTTAATTAGGCTTACAGTCTTACAGAGTTAGAGTCCATGATGGCAGAGCAAAAGCATAGCTGCAGGAAGAGTGGAGAGCCTACAAAGAAGTAGGCAGAGAGAGAAGAGGGGAGAGAGGGGAGATAATACTAGGGATGGTGGGAGTCTTTACATCTCAAAGCCCACCCCCTGTGACACACCTTTTCCAACAAAGCCACACCTCCTAATCCTTCCCAAACAGTTCTGCCAACTGAGGGTCAAGTATTGAAACAAATGAGCCTATGAGGTTCATTCTCATTCAAACTACCACACCTGCATCCACACCCTCCTTCCTATGCTCCACACTTGTGCCACAGGAGAATTGCTCTTCCAGGTTTTAACGGCATCACCCTCAAACGTTCTGTTCTCTATAGAACACCTTCCTTCCCACACCCTTTTCTCAGTCTGGATCACTTTTACTTGAACTCAGATGCACCCTTGCAAAGGATCTCTCACTGCCTTCCTTGGGCAAAGTTAGTTCCCCTATCTCTGCCTTACAGCCACCTGCTGCCCTGCTTGCAGTACACACCTTTCAGCCCATGAGCACAGAGCCAGTGTCTTCAAGCCTGGATTCCCAATTCAGCTCTGCCGTGTCAAAACCTTGAGCAATTGAACTTCTCTAGTGACTCAGTCTCCCCATATGTAAAACTGGAATAATACTAGGAAACACTCCTGTTGCTGTGGGATTGCATGAACTAAGACAGGCAGAGCATTAGGCCCTGTACCTGCTCTATCATAAGTGCTTGGGAAATATTAACTGCTGCAAATAGTGTTCAGTGGGCGCTATGACTAGCTCCAGGCTGTCTCCTGTGTATTTTCTCTGTGAATATGTTTGCACATGCAATTCAAACATATTCATTTTTTTCTCAATTGATTCTTTTAACAGGAAAAGAAAAGAGTAGAGAAGACATAAGAAATGAGAAAGGTGGTGTTTTCTCCACCCATATAAAGTCTGCTCCTCATGGGGTCTCTATTCTCTCCTTTTTTTTTTAATTAAGAAATTTTTTATTTATTTTACATACCAATCACAGATCCCCTCCTCTTCCTTCCTCCCACCTCGCCACAGCCTTCCCCTCCCCAACCCACCCCCCATTCTCTCATCTGAAAAAGTAAGGCCTCCCATGGGAAGTCAGCAGAGCCTGGTGCATTCAGTTGAGGCAGGTCTAAGCCCCTCCCCCTGCATCAAGGCTGTGCAAGGTGTCCCACCATAGGCAGTGGGCTCCAAAAGGCCAACTCATGCTCCAAAGATGGACCCTGATCCCATTACCAGGGGGCCCCTTAAGAAGATCAAGCTACACAACTGTCTTGTTTATATAGAGGGCTTAGTCCAGTCCCATGGAGGCTCCACAGCTGTTGATCATGAGTTCCCACTCGCTTGGTTTGGTTGTCTCTGTAGGTTTCTCCATCATGATCTTGATCCCCCTTGCTCATAGAATCCCTCTATCCTCTTTTCGACTGGACTCCTGGAGCTCACCCTGATGCTTGGCTGTGGATCTCTGCATCTGCTTTCATCAGTTACTGGATGAAGGTCTATGATGGCAAAGTATTCACTGATCTGATTACTGGGGTAAGCCAGCTCAGGCACCCTCTCCACTATGGCTAGTAGTCTAAGCTGGGGTCATCCTTGGGGATTCCTGGAATTTCCCTAGCACCCGCTTTCTCCCTTTCCCCATGATGTCTCCCTCTATCAAGGTATCTCTTTCATTGCTCTCCCACTCTGTCCCTGGAGACAGAAAGGGGAGCTCACAAGCACACGCCCACTTGACCCTTCTTGAGTGGGTGTGTCATTTGCTGATGTCATCTGTGGTCATTAAACTCCACATTCTTCAGCTTTTGAAGACAGGTTTGCACCAGTGATGCTCCAGGGGGTTTCCAAGCCTCAGTCTGGGACTGGAGCTGCCTCACTGGTCTCTCCTGCCCTGAGGTTTCTAGATTCTTGGAGCAGCTACTGCTTTCCCCAAATCTCCAGTCTGTAGCCAGCCATGGTGGGACCATTCAACCTCTGATTGTGCAAGTCAATCTAATAAAGTCCCTCTCAAAGTTAATAAAGCCCCTCCTCTTATAGTTACATTTACATTCTATTTGTTCTGCTCCTCTGGAGAACTTTAGCCAATACAGTCAGTTTGAATAAATGAAAATGTAACCAATTATTAAGTTGCCACAGTCTCCAACCCTTCCCCATCCCTGGTAAACTAAAATCCCAGTGAATCTCCAGGATAAGAGCAGCCGAGTCTCATCCAGATGGAGCCCAGACTCTCAGAGAGGAACCCCAGCATCCCGAGTGAGCCACTCCATGGCCTAACAAGGACTGAGAAAAGGAAGGGATACTTGACACCAAATAACGTTACACACAAAGTGTGGCAGGAGCCTGGGTTAGAGGCAGGAAGAGAGTGTGCAGGCTGTATTCTCAGCCTGGGGATGACGCTACAGTGCCACCAACAGAAGCTGGTCTGCCTGTTTCTGAGACCAGGTGTTCACATCTCTCCCAGGCCCTTGATGCCCAGCAAGCTAGACAAGGCCTCTTCACTGTCACCATCTGTGCATGGATGCCATTCTGGAGATCAAAGTCAATGACGGACAGCTGAGCCTTGCTGATACACTGTAAAGCACTTTATCCTACTGACTGAAGAAAGACAATTTTTACCTGTGCTCATCTAGAAAGCACCCCCACAACTCACTTGCCTCATGTAAGCCTGACAACATGAGTTCAATCTGAGGAGCCCATGATAAAAGGACAGAACCAATGTCTGAACGTTAGTCTCTGATTTTTACATGCATGCCATGGTACACACACACACACACACACACACACACACACACACACACACACACATCATACAAACACACATAACAGCAACAATAACAACTTAGGTTTGCTCCCTAAACTCTCTTGTGACAAGGTCTTCTGTCAGCTAGCCTTCATACAGAGAGACCCAGTCCCACTGCCCAACTCCATCACCTATGTGTTACCACTGGCTTTAGGAAATATCCCAAGTTAGTGACTAACTCAGCTTCTGGGTACATAGGTGACATGTGTGCCGTCAGTGATGAAGTTGCGGGTTGCCCTTGCCTCAGCTTACCCTGTGCCCTGCCCCCTGCACTCTGCACCCTGCAGAGCTGGATATTCTCTCTTCATCTTCCTCCACACAGAGAGAGGGCCAGAGAGATCCTGTTTCACCCAAGGGATTGAATTTCTGAATCCCAGACATCTGCTGAACAGTATCCTTCCTGACAGTCCTCCTGTGGACCCTGAGACCAGTGCATCCCTTCTGCTATGGACAACTGACCCCACCAGAGCTGCAGAGGCTCACACAGACCGAGACACACCTTCCCCTCCATCACTCCTGCTGGTAAGTGCTGATCCATGCTGTTTTCCTTTGGCCCACTCTTCAGTCTCTTCAGTTGGATCTTAACACCCATACCAGGCTCCAAGTGGCATTCTCCTAGAGGTCTTGAGGCATTCTGGGAAAATTCAATTGCATGCATGGCAACAAGTGTCAGCCAGCCAAGCTGGCTCACTTCCCAGCATGCTCTTAGGAAGCTGCGTTCTTCTTACGGTCGCTTTCCCGGCTGTTTAGCTCGAGGCATTCCAAGAACACTGGCTTCTGTCTGGGCTCTGACTTTCTGTGAGAAGAAAGCATAGCCCACTGTGCAATTTTGCTTCAGAAATTCTGGAGTCCTACTGGGACTTAAGGAGCCCCCAGAAAACCTTAAGGGGCTCCCTATTTGGTGCTCCACATACAAGCCAATGGAAGAGCAAACCTAGGGAAGCTAGAGCTTTACCCAGGAAGACACTAGCTTTAGTGTCTTCTGCCGGACTCACGGTGGCAACTCTTTCCACCCACCCCACTACCATAGGCAGATGTCTACAATTCTACTATAGGTGCTTTGTTCCCAAATGGTGCTTTTGTGTCCCAAGCAATGAATTATTCAACAAATATTTTCTTTCAGTGGTTCTTCTGTGTTTGAGACAACATATTGTTCCAGGGCCTGGGGTGATACAAGGATATGAATCCTTCTCCCAAATCTCTCTGTAAACATTGTCAACATGCTTGCTTTACTGATTAGGGGATTTAAAAGAAAAGAGATGAAGTAACTATCCCAAGGTCACACAGCTTAAGAAATCCTGAAAACAGCCAGCCATGGTGGTATATGCCTGTAGTCCCAACACAAGAAAGCTGAGGCAAAGACGTCAAGAGTTCCAGGCCAGCCTGGGCTACATAGGGAAAGCCTGTTTTAGATGAAGGAGGAGGGGAGGAGAAAGGAGGAGGAGAGGGAGGAGGGGGAGGAAGAGAGGGGAGGAAGAGGAGAAATAATTTTGAAACACAGCCGTGGGGAAGTTTGGAGGTACCTACAAAAAAGAAATGGCAGCATCTGGCCTGCTGTATCCAATGTCAACATGAGGACACAGGACTTGCTGGCCTGGACCTGGGTCACCTATGCAGGGAAAGGGAAACAAAGGAGAATGTGTGGGCAGTGACTGCTGTCCCACGGAGCAAGAGCCAAGCTCATTCTCCCCTCCAACCCTTGATAGATGGCACATGCGTCCACACACTAGACTTGGCTCCAGGTCCCACCACAACCCAGGAGACAGAGGCACTTGCAGGATGCATGCTAGACTAGGTGTGATGGATTCCCCTGAAGGCCTCTGCCTAGGATGCCAGGACCCAAACTGGCTGTGAGGAGGAGTGCCCTGGTAGCTGCATAGGAGGGACACAAAGGACAGCAGCCCTCCAGATGAGAGGTAACGTCTGAACAAGTCATGGTAAGAGAGGGAACAGGGAGGATCAGCAGACAGGGGACACCACAGGGGCAGACATAACAGGCTTTGAAAATGACAGAGTGAGATGGTGGGAGAGAAGGAAGCCTTTACTAGAGTAGTAAAAGACGAGGGCATCCCTTAGGGGAAGGGAAGGACAGAGTGAGCTCAGGCCATCACAGGAGCAAAGGACAGACCTAGGAGTACTCTGGGTGAGGGGAACGCACGTGACCTCATAACTCAGGAAGCAGAGCAGGAGGATTTCAAGTTTAAGTTCAACCTAGGCTACATGGCAAGACCCTGTATCAAAATGATGATGATGATGATGATGATCCTGACGACGACGATAAGAATTCTATAAATAAACAGGCCAAGGCAGCCAGGCCCTGCCTCCAATGCATACCAGAACCAACTATTACATAGTAGCTGTCATGTGTCCAGAGTTGTCCTAAGAACTCACATAATAGTAGCCTCCCCATCATAGAGAGGAAGAAGCACAGAGATGAAGTGGCCTGCACAGGGCCACAGGACTAGAGCTGGTGGCTGATATCAGCATCCATGCTTGCTAAGCAAACTGCCTCACAGGAGGACAAAGGAAGAAAGGAGTGGGGGTGGTGCTAGGTTAATTTACCCATAATGAATTGCAACCCACTGCCAGATCTGAGAAGATGGAAGGACCCACCCTAACCCTTGGTGTAGGCTGCCTAGCAGCACTGGCTCAAATGTAAACACAGCCTGGTCCCTGCCTCACCACTCACTACCCTAACCACTCTAAATGGGTAGTGCCCTCATCTATAAATGAGGACAATAATAGCAGTCTTCCCATCTCAGGTCTACCCGTTGTGTAGTTCCAATGAAAACAAGAATATAATTATTTTAGAAGTTGTGAAGTTGTACAAAGTGGCGTGGGACACCAGAGTTGAAGGTGGGGGAAGCTGTTGGCTTCTTGTGCCTTAATTCCTCCAGGCCCTTCATGCAGGGGCAGATCTGGCCAACATGGCAAGTCTATTTTGACTAGCTGTCATCTCACGTGTACTTTGGTCAACACAGATCAAGGTGTCCCACGTGGGCAGGCAGGTGCTTATTAACATCAAAGAAAGAATATCAGAATGTAAGGAGCTAAAGTGACTTCCCTGGTGTTACACGGTCAGCGAGAGGCAGAGACCGTATCCCTGGAGTCCATGTACATGTTCCCTTTCCATCTGACAAAATGGCTTTGTGAAATCACTGGCTCATGTCAAGGGTGGCAGGAATAGAGAGTTAAATAGTCATATCCCCAATGTTATAATTTCTCCTAAAAATATTCTTTCTTGCATTCTTTGAGAATAACTGGAAGCAACTTCACATTTGATGGGGGAGGAGGTAGGCAGGAGAAGTTTTACAGGAACATAATCCCCTCCTTACCTGCCTGTCCTGTCCTACCTGAGGCAGCTAAGTAGGGGTGACCGGCAGGAGGGTTCAGTGGGGCTCATCTAAAGAGAGGAACAACAGGATCCAGAGTCTGGATGGGGACCTGCTTGAGAACACAATGTGTTAGCATGCAGACAGTTCTGGGCTCTGCCTCAGTTCTCTGTAGGGTCCCTTCTGGCTCCACACTTTCCCACGAGCTTGTTGGGGAGTAGCCGACACCGGGACTCTACAGACAGACAGCCCATAGTTATTTTGGTCACTGAATTAAACAGAAACTGCTTCAGTGAAGAAGCAGGCTGCAGTGAGCCAGCCCCCCCCCCCCCCCTCCTTCCACCACCACAAAAACTGCAAGAAGGCATTCAGTATTCCAAGTCCAAGGCCTCCCCATATTTCCCCTGGCATCTAGAAACTGCACTGACATCATAGAGGTAGATGAACCCTTCTCTCCCAGGCAAATAGAGAGGTAATGTCGGTGCTTAGTACACAAAACCAAGAAGTCCAGTGACAAGAGTCTAGGGGACCTTTCCCCTAGCTGACTTTCAAAGCAAAATCATTTTCCCCAAGACCAGGAGATTCCGGTCCCCACAGTTAACAGCAGACGAGTTGTAAGCCTCACTTGCTGCTGGAGTGAATTACCCTGGGCTCATTCTTTTCAACATTGCTGCTGCTACTTGGGGTTTAAATGAAAGAGCTCTTGCCTGCATCTTTCCATCCCTTTCGGAAGATAGCTTTGTCGTTGAGCAGTCCTCACAGGGAGAGAGACAGGCTGCCCACGCTGTGCCCATCGCCACTCTAACAAGGAAGAGAGCCATGTGACCAGCCATCTGAGCCCCCTCCAGTCCTCCTTGTCTTCTTCAATTGCTCCAAGCAACAGAACATTCTCCTGTTCCAAAAGACACAAAGATTAGATTGGAGAAAGGGGTCAGGCACCCCTGGAATAGAAATATCTGTGCAGTGTGGGTGGTGCTGCAGGGGTCGGCATGCCCATGCGCATCTGGCATATTTTCTCAGATGTCTTGGTAATTATGTATGTAGTGTACATGTGTCTATGAGTACTTGCACAAGAAGGTATATGTATGTCAATGTGTGGGTGGATGTAGTTTTGCATGCATGCACGTGTGTGTGCCTGTGTGTGTGTGTGTGTGTGTGTGTGTGTGTGTGTGTGTGTGAGTTCCCAGGCAGAGCAAATGAACCAACATGAATATCACACATGCCAGTGGGTCTGCAATTGTGGAATTAGAGAATAATAGAAAGAGTGTTGAGTTTGGAATGAAAATATCCAGGTGTGAGTCACAGCTCCCTAGCATGGACTAGTCACACACCTTTCTGCGTCTCAGTGTTAAATGAAGACAAGGTTCCTTGCCTATGACAGTAGACACAGCCATGTTCCAACCCTGTATGGACTTGGTACACATTGTTAATCTGAGTGCAGTTACCTAGAGCAGTCACCTCATCCATTGTGGCAGGACAGGAGGAGACAGTCTGCTATCCCCTCACTGATCAACACATGCATCTCAGGCAGCCTCTAAGAGGGCTCTGCTACTGCACCAATAAGTGTAGAAGAGGTACCAAGAGAGAGAAAGGAGAAAGGATCAGTCTCACCCTGATCCCTGACCTCTGAGCAGCTGACACTGTCAGCATTCACAGAGCATCTATATCACATGGGAGGGGCTTCTGTGTAACATAACTGCCTCTCCACCAACTCATGGGGCAGGGAGCAAGAAAATCACCCTAAGTCTGAGGAACCTAAGTCAAGGGACCGTATCAACTTGTCCTTAGTCACACAGGCAGCAGATGGGCAAGGCCAGATCAAGAGCCACACTGAAACTGAGAGCTGGTCCTTGTCTCCGCCCCCAGAGCCTGTACTCACAGGCACCCAATGTGACAGTGTTTTGCTGAAGAGAGAAAAAGAGGGGTTATCTTGAGAGCCAGCCTGGAGAGAACCAGCAAGACCCACAGCTAGCTGTCCATAGAAGGTGAAACAGGAAAATTAAAGATGAAAAGAGCATAGAGAGGCCAGGAATTGCTTCCTGCAAGACAACAGCGCCCTCTCCTGTCCAGTCAAAGCAGCACGGCAGTCAGTCTTCCACCTCCTTTTTCCGCAATCTCCTCTCAAAACTCCAGGAGACAATGAAAACCCACTCCAAGCCCCACTGCTTGGGGACTCCCTGGTCCCCTCCACAAGTCGACAGCCATGCAACATCTGATCTTGCCAGTGACAGATATAGTGTGTGTCACCTCTCTCTGGGCCCTGGGGTCCTTAGACACAGTATACGCAATTGTCTTTGCAGATGACTTCTTGCAGTCATTGTCAGACTCCCTGACAGCTGCTGCCTTACCTGACTGTGGAGGAGGAATTCGGTTACTAAGCAACCAAAGACAACTGGTATGGAAAGGCCACGGAATGGGCTCCAGACCCTTTCTGTTTAGTGCAGCTCAGTGACCTTGCAAAATTAGACCTGCAGCCCCAACACCAGCCACAGGCATCTGCCTGACTCTTATAGAAGAAGCCTGTGGTCGAGTATGCAGGAAGTTCCAGGTTTGGTCATGACAGTGACCATCACACCACAGAGACTCATCAACATATCTATGTATGGACCAAAAATCCAGAAGTGTTATAGAATAAGCTGGGAACACGATGGTTTGTGCAAAGGCAATGGAAATGGATCAGACAGACTTCTCGGGATCTAGATGATGTGCCTCAGGCCGTACAGCAAGTCTGTCTGACTCCAAGAAGGAGCAGTAAGGTGGCACATTAAGATGCCCTAGGACAGTGAGTGGGCTAGACTGCTCCTGAGCTCTATATGCTATGGGATACAAACATGGCCACCCTCTGGAAAGGAAACACAACCAATAATACTGTGCCCTGGAAAGTATAGCCAAACTTCTAAAAGAGTGCTCAAGAGGACAGCAGCGTCTCCACCTGGCACCCTCCAGGAAAGCTTTCCCTTCAGGCAAGGTTAGAAGAGTGGCCCGCACACAAGGCGGCCCAGAAGGAGGAAGCTCGGTAAATGTGCCACAGGGAAGGAGCTCCATCTGCACAGA
Source organism: Peromyscus nudipes (assembly GCA_902168325.1). Taxonomy (NCBI): domain Eukaryota; kingdom Metazoa; phylum Chordata; class Mammalia; order Rodentia; family Cricetidae; genus Peromyscus; species Peromyscus nudipes. The sequence continues at coordinate 16,949 of CABHPH010160296.1, read as the reverse complement.
GTGCAATCAGCACTGTACCAGGTAAGCGTGCAGATTACAGGGGGAGCTGGACATTATGATCCCTTCAGCCATAGGTAAGAGCTCTGCTTGGAGTCAGAGCAGCTCTACAGAGAGGCCTTGGAGGGCCCGGAGAATACAAACCAAGACTATTGTTAGCTGTCATGGGGACCCGTCACACCAGCAAGCATGACAATGGAGGCTGCTCCAAATGGCCCTGCAGGGGCTCTTTCGCCACCAGAGAATGACCACCACCACCCCAGACTGAGAATCCAGCGAAAGAACCAAAACCAATCTCAGTTCCTATGAATGGCCATGGAAATAAAGTGAATTATCTCCAGAGGAATGGATCTTCCCACACCACATAAAATGGCACGAGGCAGAGGAGGCCAGCCTGCTATGGCCAGAGGCTGCATTAACATTTCAGACATTTCCAAGCTAGGGTCATCTCCCTACTGCCTGCTCCTCAGAGGAGCAACACTCCTCCAGGGGTCCAGAAACCATGTCAGCCCCAGGCCACAGCATTCTCTCTTGCTAATAAATATCTGCTGATCCACACCAACTATCAAGATAGTGTCTTCTAGATCCAACAGAGTTTACAGAATTTCAACAATATGAGAGCCTAAATAAGATCTGCATACAGACCACACCAGTCAGCACGCCATCATAGATGGGGGAGTTTTCACAAGGCCCCACCCCTTGATAAAGAGCTACAGACAGTCAAACAATGGCTTCTGGGAGAGGGAGAATTGGTTTTCTCCAGGGATAAGTGAACAGCCCTAAACACATGTACATATGAGCAACACTAAATAGACTTTGTAGATTATATAGATTATATCTATGTCATAATGATTATAGAAGAGGTCATGAATTTAAGAGAGAGGGGGGGACATGGGAAGAGGGGTTGAAAGTAATGTAAATATTGTACTCATATGTGAAAGTCTCAAAAAATATTTTTCAAAAGTATCTGCTGAGCCCTTACAATGTGAGCTGTCTTGGAGCTGGGCACCATGCGAGTTCCATGCAAGAGTACACATGCAGCCCGTGCAGCCTGCAAAGCACCCTGGGTCGTTTGCTTTGGTCCTTACCCAGATCTTGAAGCACAATGGCAAAGCATGCACTTTCTGCTTTGTGTGCTTGCTTTCCTTTTATCTTTAAGGATCCGAGGACATAGCATGATGCACACAGATTTAAAGCACGCAGTCTGATGCTTTCGGATGTGTGTATACACCTGTGATGCCATCACCACAGTGGGGTTAAGAGTCACCCTCCCTCTAAGAGGTCAGTGGAGCCCACATTGTGACTCCTCCCCCGCCCTTCCCTCCCTCACCCCTAGGCCGCTGCTGATCTGCTTTCTGCTGCTGCTGATTGGCATTTCTGAGGTTTTGTATTCATGAAATTATTCTATATGTTCTCCTCTGGCTCCTTTGACTCAGCCTATTTTCTGATTATAGATGACAACACGGAGGCTTGATGAGATACTGCAAGCAGTTAGTGATCCCAAAGCAGTATAGACAATACAGGTGTCCTGGCTCAGAGCCCAGCACGCTCCCTGTCACTCATACTTACCACGCCATCATTCAGTCGCCAGACATGCACTGAGCTCTTGGGTGGGCTGAGTCCTATGAAATCAGACACAGCCCCTGCCCTCAGGAACTTGCAATGACTCTTTCCCATCTTTATTCACCCACTTCATAAAGGACACAAACCAAATGATCATTCTGTGTGGTTGCATTGTTGGAAGGGATGCTGTCCCCCTCAGACATCCTCCTAGCTGCCACTTCAGACTGGACCCTGGTCTGGTGCAGGGAGTGATTCAAGGTAAATCCTGTCCTTCAAGAACAAGCACAAAAAAAAAAAAAAAAAAAAAAAAAAAACACATAGAGCCTATGAGACGTAGCCTATACCTTGGGCGGGCACTTGTAAGAGCGTTTAGGTGCTAAGGCTGAGCCTGTGGGAATTGTCACTCCACATTGAGAGCCGAAGAGCACTGAGTGCAGCAGGCCAGGACCCAAGGAGGCAACTGAAGCTGGACTGGCCAGTGTAGGCTCCACAGATAAGGCAGGTTCTAGACTGTCTCCACATGAGCAGGCAAGCTGACAAGGGACAGAAGAGTGGGCTAGAGGCAGGACATTGTAGAGACGGGTCAGGCAGAGCAGGTGGGAAGGGTGTGGAGCTGAGATTCCTTTCGCATTTCCTCACAAGAACCGTGTTTCTCCCGAGGAGTTTGCTGTATTTGGGGAGGAAGTGAGGAAGAGAGGGTGGAGGGCAGTCAGTTACCTACATTTAAAGATAACTTAAAAGTGATTTCACTGTTACACCCTACGTAATTCACAATATAGTCTTTTTTTGGTTTTACCTTTTCTTTTGGGGTGGGAATTTGCACACGTGAGTTCAGGTGCACATGCCCTATGCCAGGGGGCTGAGGGGACACCGAGGGTCCTACTTTATCTGTGTCTGCTTTATTCCCTTGAGACAGGGTCTCCACTGAACATGGAGCTCACTGTTTTTTCAGCTAGGCTGACTGGCCAGCAAGTATCTTGTCTCAACACATGTATACACACACACACACACATACACACACACAAACACCACAGAACTGAGATAAGAGGAGGGTATGGCCACACCAGTTTTTACATGGGTCTAATTAGAGGCCCAAATGTACATCCTCAGACTTGCACAGCAAGCTCTCTTACCCACTGATCCATCTCCTCATCTTCTTGGCAGTCTTTGAGATGGAATCACTATTCTTCTTACCCATTTCATAGATCAGAAAACTAAGTCATAAAATCCAGCAGTTTACTCAACAATATTCAACCCCTAAGTAGTGGAATAAAGCTCCAAGCCAGGTCCCTTTCACCCACATAACTAACACTATAGGGTCACGTGTATGACCCAGGGTTTGAGGGGCTACCAATTGGCTCTGTTCTCAGAAATCTTACACACAGTTCCATCCTGTCTTCCAATCACCCTCTCCATCACCGAGCCTCATGCAGGGTGCCTGTGTGGTTATATCTTCTGCAGTCTGTATAGAAGGAGGAGTTCAGTGAAAATGAGGACACCTGCAAAGGCCACATACATACCTAAGAGACAGAACAAGTGCTCAGCATCCTGACTTCATCACCTAATTCATGTACATGGACTGCAAAGGAGGAAGGCACCCAACGAGCACTGAGATCCCGCAGTTCTATAAGCCTAGCTCCCACATCCCAGCCACCCGTGGTGTAGTGAAGATGGTTCTGAGCCAAGAGACCACAACAGTGTCCACAGGACTCTGCAGCACCAGCTACAGGACTGTATGAAGTCACTTGCCCCTATGATCCAATAGAGCTAGCGTCTTCTAACCTTCTATCTACTGCCATCCAGTGAGATAAGGGAGTGTGAAATCACTTTGAAGAAAGTACAACACTGTACACAGCAGGGACTCCCTGTCCCCTCTAAAGTAACTATTCCAAGGCCATGGTCACAACAGATGCCACCTCAGGCTAGGTCACTTACCTCTGCCTCCACACTCACCCCAGCCTGCGTGACTACAATGCTCTTCAATAGAAACTGAAGCTGGCAGGAACCTGAAGAGAGATTGTTCATCTATGTTCATGCATATCCAAGCCTGGGCGCTTTTGTCCTAACCCTACCCCAAATGCCCCCTACACACAGGGTGGAATGAATGGAGAAAGGGAGGGAAGGAGGGAAGGAAGGGGGCAGAAAGAGAGAGAGAATTATTTGTTTCCATTAAAAAATTATTCACCTTGGACTAGAGCCAAAAAAACTTCCACTGGCTTGTAACTTCTATATTTCCTGTGATGTGGAAAAGTTGCCAAACACAGCAATAGGTGTAATGTAATCATCTTTCTGCCAAGCATTTTGCATATTATCACATTAACTATACCCTCAAAGTTCTCCTTCCAGACGAGGGGCTCAAAGCACAAACAGCGTAATTTTGTAGGACACTGTAGATTGGCCACCCTGCCTCCATTCTCTAATTCTTCCTGATGGAATCCCAGACCTCACCACTTGGTCCAAGAAGTAATGATGGAGGTGACTGAGAAAGTAGAGCTTTGACTACGTTTAGAGTAAACAGAAGGATTTATAAGAAACTGACTGTTGGATGCAAAAGAGAAGTGTTAAGAGTGGCAATGGGTATGGGAAAGTGCTGGGTAGAATGACAGACTTCACATGAATACAAAATTATACTTTTTAGTACCAAAGACCATTAACTTTCTCTTTGTGGTGTCTCCCTTTCGGACACCGTGTTTGAAGACCCTCCTGTTCTGGAGACATTTTGCCCTTAACAATTTTTATTAGTAGTACATGTGTACAAACCCAATGGAGCAAAAAACAATATCAGGGGATGAATGTTGAAAGAACCATCATGTTCCTCCTCCAGCCAATGCTAAGTCATTGTTAATCCTCTGGTATACCTTGTCTCAACAGTCAAGCTGTATCTGACTCCCCTGTGATGACTGTCTCCTTCTCCACAGCTCCCAGCAGGCAGCAAAGAGTGGAGGCCTCCATGCTGCTTTTCTGACTCCCTAGAATGGATGTGTGTGGTTGGAAAGAAATGGAGGTTGCTCTGGTCAACTTTGATAACTCGGATGAAATCCATGAAGAGCCAGGCTATGCCACAGACTTTGACCCCAAAGGCCGGCCTTGCAGCAGTCCCTTTCCCAACTGGAGAGTCCTCATCAGTGACAGCACCAACCATGAAACTGCCTTCTCCAAGATTCCAGGAGAGTTTGTGGATCCCCCAGGGCCTGAGCCAGTGGTCTTGAATGAAGGAAACCAAAGGGTGATCATTAACATTGCTGGGCTGAGGTTTGAGACTCAGCTCAGAACTCTCAACCAATTCCCAGAGACACTCCTGGGAGACCGGGAGAAAAGGATGCAATTTTTTGACTCCATGAGAAATGAATATTTCTTTGATAGAAACCGACCTAGTTTTGATGGAATCTTATATTATTACCAGTCTGGTGGGAAAATACGGCGGCCAGCCAACGTGCCTATCGATGTTTTCGCTGATGAAATCTCCTTTTATGAGTTGGGTAGTGAGGCCATGGACCAGTTCCGGGAAGATGAAGGCTTCATCAAGGACCCTGAAACACTGCTGCCCACCAATGATTTCCACCGGCAGTTCTGGCTTCTCTTCGAGTACCCTGAGAGCTCCAGTGCAGCGCGTGGTGTGGCTGTGGTCTCAGTTTTGGTTGTAGTCATCTCTATCACCATCTTCTGCCTGGAAACACTCCCAGAGTTCCGAGAAGACAGGGAGCTGAAGGTGGTCAGAGACCCCAGTATCAACACAAACAAAACAGGCCTCTCTCAGACCATGTTCACCGACCCTTTCTTCATGGTGGAGTCCACCTGCATCGTGTGGTTCACCTTTGAGCTGGTGCTCCGCTTTGTGGTCTGCCCCAGCAAGACTGACTTCTTCAAAAACATCATGAACATCATCGACATCATTTCCATCATCCCTTACTTTGCAACCCTCATCACGGAGCTGGTCCAGGAGACAGAGCCAAGCGCCCAACAGAACATGTCCCTGGCCATCCTGAGGATCATCCGCCTGGTAAGGGTCTTCCGCATCTTCAAGCTCTCCCGCCACTCTAAGGGGCTGCAGATCCTGGGGCAGACACTGAAGGCTTCCATGCGAGAGCTGGGGCTGCTCATCTTCTTCCTCTTCATAGGGGTCATCCTCTTCTCCAGTGCCGTCTACTTTGCTGAGGTTGACGAGCCAGAGTCCCACTTCTCTAGCATTCCTGATGGCTTCTGGTGGGCTGTGGTCACCATGACAACTGTAGGCTACGGTGACATGTGCCCAACCACCCCAGGAGGGAAGATTGTGGGTACTCTGTGCGCCATCGCTGGCGTCCTCACCATTGCCCTCCCTGTACCTGTCATTGTCTCCAACTTCAACTACTTCTATCACCGCGAGACTGAGAATGAGGAGAAGCAGAACATCCCCGGAGAAATTGACAAAATCCTCAACGAAATGGGCTCCAGAACGGGGAGTACTGACTCTCTTAACAAGACCAGTGGAGGCTGTTCCACAGAGAAGTCCAGGAAGTGACCAGTCCAGGGCTTCTAGAGCCTCTGAACCTCTTTCTCTCTCCCTCCTCTCACTGTTTTCCCAAGATGATAGTGATGTTTTGTGGCCAACGGGCCATCTCTGACTGTGAGCTGTTTTAATAAATCCATATTTCTGTTCTCTTTCCTGGGCTGTTTTTTCTCAACCCATTACAAGATTTCATCTCCTTTCCTCTGAAAGCTGTGGTTCAGTCCCTACACTAGAACTCTGGGTATTGCCTGCTAGTGCGGAAACCAAGCCTGTCCAGGCCTAGCCAATCAGAATCTGCCTTTTAACATAATAAAGATTAAAAAGTATGGGGTTTAGTCTTCCTTAAAATGATGCATATTAAAAGACCAGAACTGGGCTAAGGGGGTGGGTAAAATGCTTGCCATGTAAATGTGAGGACCTGAGTTTGAATCCTCAGCACCTACATAAAGGCTAGGCAGGTACGGCCTAGTGATCCCATCACTAAGGAGGCAGAGACAGGAGATTCCAGAAACAAACTGGCTAGCTAGACCAGCTCAATGGACAAATTTCCGTTTCAATGAGAGACCTTGCCTCAAAACATAAGGTGAAGTAATGAGATCAAATTGCTATCAATCCACAGAATCAGCTTAATGATCAAAGGGATTTATTTGGGGATTAACTCACAAGAGAGGAATAAGGGATTGTAGCAGGATCCTGAAAGGGTGAGGCAAGGTTCGAGCTCTACCCTGGTTCATCTCAGCATCCAAAATCCACGAGGTAGCCAAGAGGGCTAACATACATGCATCCCAGGTCTTAAAGGTTCCCAGTAGCCACACCCCAGGGACAGATATTTAGCAGCTACCTGCTGCCTCATTAAGGGAGATGCTTCAGGGCATGGCACCAACAACCATCCACTACGATGAAGAGTGTTGAAGAAGACACGTGACATCAGGCTTTCACATGTACCTGCACAAATGTATACCCACATACATGTGAGCATGCGTACACATATGCACACACAGCACACATACAAGTAAAAAATAAAAATAAAGTGAAATTTAAATAAGAAGAATAAAAAGCCAGAGCTGTATCACTGAATATAAGCAATGAATAATTGTTTAGTAGTAATGCCTGTTTAGCATTGCATAAGCAAGTCCATCCACTGACATTGTGCTACGGCCTCCCACTACAACCTGGACAGCATGTTTGATTGTTACCCGGTTGCCAGCCTGTCTGGCAGGAATGAGCGTATTCTAAACAGGCAGTTGTGCCCCTCCCTTTGGGAGGACTCTTCAGAGTACTTCAAGGAATCAGAATCTCACCCCAGGAGTCTCATGCTAGGAGAAGGAAAATGCTGAGTCCTGTCACTAGCCAGGGGCAATTGGTCTCCAGAAAGAGATTTACAACTTTTCAAACCATCTTGCAGGAAAGACTGGAGCAGAGACAGCGAAGGGTCAGTGACCAACAAGACCACTCCTTAGCTGAGACTGCTTAGCCATACAAACCTCTGGCCCTGACTCCAAAGACTGACTTGGATGGTCACTGTATCTTTCTTCACCTTCCCAATGTGGCCATATTGAATAAATCTTTTTCTTCAAAAACTACAATTTTTACTTTAAAGGGGATAAGAGTTTATTCTGGAGCCAAATATGAGTGATTGTGGCTTGAAAGGCTATCTCTAATTTCATATTCCAACATGACAGCAGTTTCATGAAGCTGTATCACAGTAGAACATAGAAAATCACCTATCAAGACATTTTCAAACACATTGATGAACATATCAGGTAGGGTGTTACAGCAAAGCAGGAACATCTCTACCGTAGACCTCAGACTTATCTGAGGACACTCTTAGACTTTGGCTGATAGAACTAGTAGTCTATAAAGTTAGGATAAGATAACTCCACCAGTAAGGGTTTACCTCCAGACCTTGTGACCTGAATGAGGTCTCTAGAGCCTATAAGGCAGGCAGAGAGAACCAGCTCCTGTACATTGTCCTTTGACCTCCACATGCACACCATGGCCTGTACACACACACACACACACACACACACACACACACACAAAACTAAATAAATAAATGTATTAGTTACTTTTCTAAAGTAACTTGTAAAAGACTAGTTTGACTGGGTTTACAGTTCCAGAGGGTGACAGTCTGATGGCAGAGAGAAAGAAAGCATGGCAGCAGGTGGCTGGAGCAGCAGCTAAGAGCTCACATCTGGATCTACAGGCAGGAAGCAGAGAGTTAACTCAAAAGAGTCTTTTGAAAAACTTCAAATTACTTTCTCCGGCAAAGCCACACCTCCTAATCCTTCCCAGGCAACCACCAACAGGGGATCAAATACTTGAGACTTATGGGGTACATTACATCCAAACATCACAATAAATGAATGTTTTTAAAAAAAACCCTTAACCAAAGTTTCCCCTTGCTAATGGCAAACATGTTCGGTCAGACCCAGGAGTAAGCGAGGAATGGCTATTAAGGGCGCTAGAGATAAATTGTAATCAGACTGTGGACCTGCAACATTACAACCTTCCACGACCGCTGAAGTGTTAATCTGGTCATCAGCTTTGCAGAAGGTTCAGGATAAGGTGTGGTTTCTCCCAGGAACTTTCATTCACACACTATTAATTTGGCTGTTTTAATTGGCTTATTAAGGGTGGATGGTGGGCCCCAGCTTGTTAGGGCTGCCAGAGCACAAGCCCTGACTCTGGTGACTCTGGGAGTACTGCCATGTTACAGATGACCAAACGGACATACCCTACAGTCACACAGAAACAAGCGCAGTCAGTCTCCTACCTTTGAGTCTTACGTTCTTTCCTGTGAAGGGGAGTGTTTGAGAGGGTTGGGGAAAGAGTGAAAGGAGTTTGAAGTTGATTTTCAACCCTCTGTTCAGGGACACTTGCCCCCAAACTCCTCCCAGCCTCTGAAAGTGGTACACGCCCTGCCCCCTTGGTTCTCAGCCCTTTCCTTAGACAGTGGACAGGTGTGGTCTTTGTTTGGTTGGTTTTTGTTTGGTTTTTGGGTTTGGGGCTTGGGGCTTGTTTGCTTGCTTGCTTGCTTGTTTCTGCCCTTTACCTGGCCCACTCCCAGGGTGTAGCACAGACTCTGGAGATCCTGAGAATGAGTGAGCACTGTGCACAGAGGACAGCTCCAGGAACATAGACAGGTCTGCCTGCCTCAGGGTTCATCTCCCATAGGATGACCAGGAATTGGCCAGTAGCCTATGGAGCAGCTGGAAAGGAAAAAGCAGGCATGTGTCCAGGCTTACCCAAGGATGACAGTTGGGTCAGGCTGACCTGAACTAAAACATGGCCTTCCTGAGAGAGGAGACTGATCAGCCCACCAAGCTCCCAGGACAAGAATATCAGAATACCAAAGGACGGAGAAGGAAGCCTGTGCTGTGTCCCTTCCAACTGTCCCAATACCCAAACACCAGCCATTATAACAAAGGTAAGTCAGTGCAAGTTCTGTGGCCCGGGTCCTAAGAGACTGCACAACCCATGATACACAATTCCCCGTGTATGTCAGAGATCTTCAGAAAAACAGAACCAAAGGTGGATGGGTAGGTGGGTATGAAGATCTGCATATAAATATTTGCATATATAAGCTCACGCACACCTGCAACATTATATATGCAGTAATCCCTTTATTACGGCAGATGTCTTTCAAGACTTCTAGGAAGTGCTGGTAACCTGCAGGGTGAGCAAGCAAGCTGGAAACCCAAGAGAACTGGTGGCATAGTTCCAGGATGGAGGCTGGCAGGCTCAAAACCCAAAGAGAGTCCTCAAAAGTTTCTTTGTACATTGGACTACAGTTAACACAGGGACTCACAAATGGACAAATTGCAAAGAATAAATGTCTGTGGAGTACTTATCCAGGAATGAGACATCGGTATCACCCATTTCCCACAAGGCTCAGGGAACATCGCCAAAGAAGGGTGGAAATATTCTAAGTGTCAAAGAGGACTGAGGTGAAACAGTGTCTCCTAGACATGACGGGACATCTGCACTCCTGAACTCACAGCAGCTGTGGTTGGCTGCCTAAGATCTTGCATAGACTGAGGAGACCCTCATGAGCCCCCACTCTAGCTGAAGACAGTTGGTGGCTGCTAGAGAAGGGAGTCAGTTTTCTTTGGGGGTATTGTCCCTGATAAGTTAACTGTGCTCTAGTGGATGGCCCCACTGTTGGTTAAATGGCACTGCTCCTGGCTGGCTGCCGCCCACGGCGGCCATGCCGGCGGAGGAGAGTGTTGATCGGAAGAATCACAGCCATGGTTACCTTTTTAGAGTTTTATTGGTGGGGGAGAGAGAGAGAGAGAGAGAGAGAGAGAGAGAGAGAGAGGACAGACGGAAGGAGAGAGCAGAAAGGAAAGAGAGGGACACACAGAGGGCCCACCCGTTTTTCAGGATGGGACGCCATCACAGGCTGATGATGTAATTAAGGACAGAATCCTTACACCCACACCCATTCATATCTGGGCAGCCCAAATTTGACTCAGTGGAGGATATTAATAGCTGATAGATAGATAGATAGATAGATAGATAGATAGATAGATAGATAGAT
>CABHPH010160295.1:0-29035 GCA_902168325.1 Peromyscus nudipes | reverse complement strand
AAAAAAAAAAAAAAAAAAAAAAAAAAAAAAGAAAGAAAGAAAGAAAGAAAAATAAAGTGTCTGATAGACATTTGTAAACATATGCTTAACAGAGAAGTTGTATTAAGAATAAGCAACTTGTTCAAATCAAGGTGGTAAACAGCCCAGCACAAAAGTCAGGGGAAACAGCAGCAGGCAGTTCACAAGAGCGTTGACTTGATGGGGCCGCAGACAGAAGAGTGTTCAACTGACCAACTCCAGAGAGAGGCTACCTTACGCCCCAGCCTGACAAAGGCGGAAAAATACCTGCCAATAGCAACTACCACAGAGGGACGGACAGACTGCATCCATACCGTGCATCCTGACAGCAGTGAGAACAGAGCAGCAAGGGACCAGCAATTGCTGGCAGAGAGCAGTGAGGGAAAGGTTGCATCGTCCATGGTATACAGTACGGGCTGCTTTAAGAAGTTTAGGACCAGGAGGCGGCACCTCTATCAGCCCACGGAGAATAATATAACGATGTGTTAAAACAATAAATAAACGTATTGGCTGGCGGCCAGCTGTGTCAGGGTTGTGAGACCACCAGGAAGGGCAAACACCCTGGGGATTTAGAGTTTCCTTTCTCAGCCCCGGTGATGGCTACGATGGCTGTTGATTGTGTTTTTTGTTTCCTCGTGATACCGGCGAGGGAGTTAGAGCCTGGCACATGCTAAGAGCACTTTGTCACTGAGGTACAGCCGTAGCCCTTTGTTATTAATTTTATATTAATTAATTAATTTTGAGAGTGTGTGTGTGTGGGGGGGGGGGGTCTCGCCTAGCTTAGGCTGGCCTAGAACTTGCTGTGTAGTCAAAGATGACACTGAACTTCTGGTCTTCCTGCCTCTACCTCCCAAGTGCTGAGATTCATCACAGGTATATCCTACAATGCCCAGCCTTTAGGCTATTTGTTACACCTTTGAAGGTACATTAGGGAATTTTTTATGCCAAAGACAAAATGTATACAGGAGGAAAGATAATACTTTCTGACACAGATTCTGGTATAAGACTAAATATTTCTTTCTACTTTTTTTCCCCCCAATTCAATCCCTAGTCACTGAAGGAAAAAAAAAGAAAAGAAAAGAAACCATTCCAAAAGATTCAGAAAAAAGATCTCTTAAATACCAAACCTGCAGACAAGAAAGAGACATGGGGGTCCCTGACCTGGAGTTCAGTGATCCTGGCTATCTATAACTCTGCCCCATCTACAAAGACCTTTGATGTTCAAGAACGTTTGCTGATTAGGCAAAGCATAGTTTGGAAGGATTTGTATGTTACTCAAAAGAGCTCAACTCGACTGGTTTTCAAGGTGAGTTTTTAAGTCATACCTCACTCTTACTTCAGAGACAAGGTCATTTGGTCAGAGAACAAACAATTTTGTTTTTTAAGTACAGAGACAGGACCTGAGTTCAGATCCCTGGAGCCATGTGCAAGTCAGGCATAGTGGCATATATCTGTAGTCCCAGCACTCTTACGGATGGTGAGATGGGGTACAGAGATAGGAGAATCCCCAGAAGCTCACAGGCCGGCTAGCCTGGAGTACTTAGCACAGGAACAAGCACCATGAGAAACGCTGCATCAAACATGGTGGAGGGCAAAGATTGATACCTCAGGCTGTCATCAGACCTCCATACCACACACACACACACACAACACACACACACACACACACACACACACACACTCAGTCACTCACACACACACGCATGCAAAAAAAAAACAATTAAAAAAATCTCAGAGGCCAGATCTTATATCACAGAGAAGAAACAGAAAGGGGACACGGAGAAGTGGTGCCCCAAGAGCCCTCGACATAATGTTTTGCAAAAGCCTTTCTCGTCTTTACACAATAACCGTACAATCTTAACATCAATCTAACACCTTAAGAGACCAGAATGATGTCTTTTCCAGCTGACCAGAAAACTCAGCTTGGTCACAGAAATAGAGAGGCAGACAAACATTGTAAGAGCCCGGAAGGCAGCTGTGTGATTATCTTGGTCACTGGCTCAGCCATCAGTACCTTAATCAGCTCCTTTTCTCTGTGGAGGTCCTCATGATGGTCGGGAAGAGGGTCTTTGCTTTGTGCTTTCAGAACTTGCAGCCTGCCTTTCAGCTCCTTGATTTTCTTTTCACACTGGTCCCAGGTCTATTTGAAAACAGTATGACAATCGGTAAGTACTTGGCTCTCCAGCCTGAACTACAGACTAGACCAGCTCATTTAACGCGCACGCTCTTTCTTTTATGGGTGTTTGGGGAAGCCACACAAAATTACACAGAAATCAGCTCCTGTCTCGTGCAGACTGACCTGAAGGGACACATGAGACATAATCACAGGGATGGATTGGTTTGGAAGTATCTCCCTTCATCTTTCTGCTCTATTATATCAGAAATTACATATATCAGAAATACATATAATTACATAAAATTAAATATATATATTGTATTTTGGATACATTCACATCTAAAAAGCTACTGTAAGGACTGACTTTTAGCATCTATACCTTTTTTTTTTTTTTTTTTGGTTTTTTTCGAGACAGGGTTTCTCTGTGTAGCTTTGCACCTTTCCTGGATCTCGCTCTGTAGACCAGGCTGGCCCGGCAGCATCTCTATCTTGAGTGTGCATCGCAATAGCAGACCCAGGTAAAGCATACTGCCATGGTCCCCCTTGTTTAGCTTTTCTGTGTCACCCCTCAACCTCTCCTGATGCCTGGCTTTGGCAAACCTTGCAACTTCCCTCTCCACCTGCCACCTTCTGCTTGAAATATTTTGGAATTTGCAAAGAGTTTTCAAGCTTTCTCCACTTGGCTAGCCCATGCATTTCACGTACTCCGCATAACCAAACTCAGATGTTTCTTCATAGTACAGGTGCTCTGACCAACTCATAGAAATTTACTCTTCATTTAGAAAAACTGCTCTGAGTAGTTTTGTTATCTGGTTTTAGTACACACAATGGATTAGAGGAATGTCAGAAATTAGCATAGGAACAAAATGAATCAAAAATAGCTTAATATTCTGACAAAAGAAATTAAAAATAAAAACTGCATTTGAAATCCAAGAACATTGTAGTGTTGGGCCATTAAGTTTAAAACAGTTCAGCCCTTTAGAACAACTTGGTATTCTGGCCAAAATAAAAACAAAAAAACTACAACAATAAAAGCCCCAAATCAAACCAACCAAACAGACCAAAACCAAGGTTTCCTACTAACTCAAAACATTTCCATTCTTAAACACATAGCGATCGATTACCCAGGACTCACATCTGTGAAAAATTGCATTCTCTGATGATAGCAGAAAAAAGACAGCACAACTGTGCTTATGTTCACGTGTTATACCCCAGGCTGGAGCATATGGAATGTTAGTTTCATGTACTGAACATCCAATGAATATGAACGTTTCATGTTTCACAAAGCTTTTTTATAAACATGCATTTATTTACTTATTTAGTGTGTGTGTTGCTGGGGGCGGGGTATGCCACAGCACATGATGGAGGTGGGTTCTCTCTTTCCACCACGTGGTTTCTAGGGATTGAACTTAAGTCTCAGGCTTGGCACTGAGTGCCTTTGCCACTGAGCCATCTCACTGGCCCAAAGTAAATACCTTCCTAGCACCTCGAGTGTTTATATATGCAATACTTGGTTTTTCCCATGCAGTTATTATTTTATTAATAGTAACTGGCACGACTCATGATATTGGTGGGAATTGACTTTCACTGACAAACTCAGAATACCAGATTTTTAAAAACCTCTATTGTCACAAGGCCACCAAGAGCCATATGCAGTGTCCTACAGTGCCACACACTCACCTCTGCAGTGTTCTGGAGCTGGCTGATCATCTCTCTCAAGCTGAGCTCAGTGTCCTTCCAGGTGTCCTGAAGCTTGCTGGCCTGCCTGTCAATGAACTCTTTAGTTTCCGGGTTGGGTGTGTCCCGTAATTTCTCCCCAGCTTCCAAGGCCAGTTCGTAGGTGGTTCGCCACCTCTGAACATGGATCTCTTTGTTCTAAAAAGAAAAAAAAAAGGGGAGGTTGACTTTAAACCTCTGGTGTGATGAGACTATGATTGTGGATTTCCTTCAGAGCTTCTCTTAAATATTAAATTCTATACAAAAATTCTTTACAAATTCTGTAAAGGTTTGTACAGAGTGTATGTGCATGATGAGGACATGCATAAAACACATTCACATCAAAAAGCTAATGTTTAACTCTGAGTAGGTCTATACTCCCAGATGAGGTGGTCGCAGGATAACTTCCAAGGATTAGTAACAGTTAAGACTCTTAGAATGAACAACTGAAAGCTTAGAGAAATTAAAAACTAAAACCAAAACCAAAACCAAAACCAAAAGCATATATTCAGGGTGCTGGAGCGATGGTTCAGTGGTTAAGAGCACTGACTACTCTTCTAGAGGACCCTGGTTTAATTCCAAGCATCCACATGACAGCTCACAACTGTCTGTAACTCTGGTACCAAGGGATAGAAACCCTCTTCTGGTCTATGAGGGCACCACATAGTGCACAGACATACATGGAAGCAAAATACCCACCCACCCCACACACATGTATACACACACAACACACACACACACACACACACATATTTATATTTATATTTATAGAATAAAAATCTACCAGGCAAGAGGGATCTCAGAGCATTAAGAAAATGATTAGTCTTTGAACTGAAATCATTACACAGGTTATCACCAGGGTAACTCTGAAGAGTAGAGTGTGCACATTATACTAAGGAAACAGGAAAGAGAACACGTGAGAAGGTGATAACTCAAGAGCATACAGTGAAACTTACGACACATTGACCAATATATGAAAGAGCAATGCAAACATTTGATATGACACAGGCTTAAGGCAGATTGAAACAAGCTATTTCCAATACAAAAAAAAAAAGCAAAAAAAAAAAAAAAAAAAAAAAAAAAAAAACGAGGAGAAGTTCTTTTAACTGACTCCTCACACTTCCAAAAGGAGCAGTGTGCCGCTCAACACAGCTCCTCAGACAGAAGGCCTGCCTTCCTCTGCTTGTCCCTGACTTGGTCAGTGGCACATGATTTATCAAGATGCTCTGGCCAAAACCCTGGAATCTTCTGTGACTCGTTTTTTTTTTTTTTTCTTTACGTGTAACATCCAAACTGTGTCCCAAATCTTCGCAGGGTTGGTTCACCTCCCTCATTCTGGTCTCAGTTTAAATGCCACAGTCCCAGAGAGCACCCAGATCTAAAGCAGCCACCAGCTCATCTTAATTACCATCTGATATTTTCTTGTTAAGTGGCTTGAATGTGTCCACAACAGCAGGAGTTTGCTGGTCCTTACACCGATGAGGACAGAGACGGCACAGAGACGGTGCTCCATCAATGGTCGTTGACTGGATAAGTGAATGAGGCCAGCCCAGCATCTCAGGGGTGGTGGTGTGGCATTTGGCTGCATCTCTAGTACAGAGCGGCTCCCTCTAGTAGGGAGGGAATGCATTCAATAATGTACTGTGATCCTATGTGCATGAAACAGCTTTCCTTTAATTGTGTTATATGTTGATTTATTTATAGATTGTATGTTGGGGTTGGGTGCATCTGGAGGTCAAAGGACACCTTGTGGGAGTCAGTTCTTTTCTTTTATCATGAGGCTCTCAGGGATTGAACTCCTATCTTCAGGCTTGGCTACAATCACCTTTACTCGCTGAGCTATCTTGCCAGCCCCCAGTCCCTTACTGCTGCACACTCGGCTGTCTGAATTTGCTCTTGAAGAGTGAGCATTCTTCCACCTGGCACTCCACCTGTGGATACCTGGTATTGTGTTTCCCAAAATATTGTGCACGCTAATAAACTTATCTGGGGTCAGAGAAGAGAACAGCCACGATATTAAACACAGAGGATAGGCAATGGTAGCACACGCCTTTAATCTCAATACCAAACACAGAAGACCTGGAGGTCTGTACAGACAGGCAGTGACGAGGAGGTCATGTGGTTGGGTTTACAACAAATGAGAAGGCAGAACAGATGGTCAATAAAAGGGACAAACACACAGGAAGTTAGGCCTCTTGCAGAGAGGAAGGACAGCAGCGGCAGTGAAGGATAAGGTTTTTAGCTCTTAGCTATTGCTCTGACCTCTTGGGCTATTAACTCTGCATTTGGCTCTGTGTTTCTTATTTAATAAGACTGTTCTCTCCAGGGTGCAGGAAGAAGCTTGCATTACAAATGAGTGGGTAGAACGGGAGAAGTCCACCATGACAGGGCCACACCACCTAAACCCTTAAGGTACTGGCAAATGTGTAAGGTATCTGGAGAGAACATCTCTATTTCTAGGTGAGTGGCTAAGACAGAGCTTCAGACTGTACAAGGCTAGGGACCAGGCCGTGGGTGGCCATACTTAGCTGGCCTTTTGCACAGAACATATTTGAGTCAGAACAGAAAACACTAAACCTCATGGGGGCTGGAGAGATGGCTCAGTGGTTAAGAGCACACACTCATCTTTCAGAAGACCAGAGTCTAATTCCCAGCGCCCATATATCAGGTGGCTCATGACTACCTGTAGCTACAGCTCTAAGGGGATCCAACACCTCCTGGCCATTTCCAGTACCTGCACTCACATGCACATGCCCACACACATGATTAAAAATAATAAAAATAAAAAATAAATTCAAATAAAACCTCAGTCGAACAAACATCTTGCCTATAAAGCCCCCCCCCCCCCCGCCCATGTGTTTCTCACCCACTGTGGTGGTTTGAATAGGAATGGCCCCCCATAGACTCATGTGTTTGAATGCTTGGCCCATAGGGAGTGGCACTATTAGGAGGTGTGGCCTGGTAGGAGTAGGTGTGGCCTTGTTGAAAAGTGTGTCACTGTGGGGGCCGGCTTTGAGGTCTCATATATGCTCCAGCTATGTCCAGTACGGTCTCTGTCTGTTGCCTGCAAGATGTAGAACTCTCATCTCCGTCTCTGGCACCACCACGTCTGCCTGCACGCTGACATGTCCCACCGTGATGATAATGGACTAAACCTCAGCCCCAATGAAATGTTTTCCTTTATAAGAGTTGCCGTGGCCATGGTGTCCCTTCACAGCAACAGAAACCCTGACTAAGACAGTCCCAAACTGTACATCTGTTACCTTCAGCTCATGGATCAGGCGTCTAGTCTGGTAGAGGCTGTGACAGTCTTGCTCCTTCACGGCAGACAGCAGGTGGCCGGTGTCAGTGAGGAAGCGGAGCAAGTCCTGCACAGAGGTGGTGAAGAACTGCCACTGTGTCACCAGCCCGTCGATGTCACGCTTCCTCTGCTGAACACCCTGGGCAGCATTCTGCCATTGGTCCGACAGCTTGGAGACTTCGGAGATAAATTCTGGCCTAAGGGAAAACAGATGGGGAGAGACTGCTAACACGAACATGTAGAAAAGGTAACTTAGCAAGGACTGGCCGAAGTTTGCATGCACGACTCGCATGAGACATCATGAAACCTGAGCCCTAGCTTAAACACTGTGAGGGGTGTGGTGCTGTGGGTGCACAGAACCTGGCCTTGGGCCAGCACTCTGGGAAGCGCTCCCTTAAACACACTGAAGCTGTCTTAACATGCCGGATCTTCCTGGAAGTCTCGGAACTGGATCAATGGGAAATGCATAAAAGGGCGGGTGCTTTGTAAGGCGTCAGAGCACTTTATATAACTGGAACAAGCAAGGGTAAGCTGTACCACAACCACCCAACTAGCTCTTTTCAGTTGAAAAATACTGCTCATGTGAGAGATAAGGCCTTTCTTTATTATGGGAAAGTCGTGCCTGTCATAATGAGCAATCAGAATAGCTTATGATGCTGGAACGGGCCTGCATGTATCACTCAGATATACTGAAAGACGATTTGAAGGGCAGGGAAGCGATACCTATCAGGACACTCAGAAAGGTTCGAACAACTGGGCCACCTCTGGATTCTGTCCATGTCAATCAGCTACATGAGTAACGGTTCAGCTGTGCTCAGCGGGCTGGCCTCAGGGATCTGCCCAGCCTGCCTGTTGCTGCCCACTGACTCCATCTGGGATGCCTGAGGAGACAGCTCTCCTTTTGCGACTACGACACAGTTTTGTCCTTGGGATAGTGGTACCTTACGACTTATCTTCCAATAACGAAACCTCATGCAGGTGAGAACGGAGAGAGAAAGATGATACAGACGAATCATTCAAAACTTAGTTAATATTCTCAAGGAGAGGCCATTCCCAGAAGCCTCTGTGCTGCCAACCTCATCCACTTACAACAGGAAAACACAGCATTAGGATTTATATGGCCACAAGGCACAACCCTGTCCTGATGTGTAGGCATCAGGCTGGTCCCATGGTCAGGCTGCAGGGCACGGATGTAGTTAAGATCTACATGTTGATAGTTAGAAGGAATAGGTACTAGCCTGCCCCAGAAGAACTGTGGTTCACAAAAACCTATGCTGACTCTTATAAAGAGCTGCAAGAGGAGTGATCCAAGGCTCCACACACAAGTGAAGATTAGGAGACAAAGGCTAATTACCCCGAGTGATTGGAACTCATCACGGCATTATATCAACTGACTAAAATGCCACACCGCAGCACCCCATAGACACGTACAAAGACTCCCATGTCAGAAGGCCTGTCCCATCAAGCGTGTTAGTTCCAGAATCCCACACAGCTCACCTCTTCTCTGCTTCTGTTGTGTCCAGGAGTTGTAAGGACTGGGCCACGTAAGCATCAGCAATTGTCTGGTTTATAGAAACCTCAGCTTCTAACATCTGTTTACGAACCAAAATATAAAATATCAGCTGGCAGAATTCATTGGTAGGGATCTGGAACTTAATGCTTCCTATTAAGGCTCTTAGAGGATCTGTGAAGTGATTCATTTTCAAGTTATTTGAAGCCAACTGCAAAAAAATGTTCAACCATCCTATTAATATTATCTAGGCACATAATACTGAAAAAAAAAAAAAACCCAGAACAGACCTAGTAATAGTAGTTATGCCTAAATGCCTATCATCAATTTTATTTTAGAGACAGGCTCTCCTTGGGTTTCATTTGAATCTCTCTTTTCCCTGCCTCCTGCTCCCGGGTGAGTAGCTGAGGAACGGCAGAGCACAGGTTTACCTCATAGGTTTTCTGCCGCTCCAGGAGAGCTGGGAGGCTATGGGCAGCGTTCACGGTAAGTGTTTCCTGTATCTTCTCCAGAAGTTGAATCCATTTTTCACAGTAATGAAGGAAGTTTTCATTCAACCCATTTCCCTGAAGTTTGCTAGAAAGATTTGAAAACGAACAAAACCCGAGCCTTATAATAATGAAGTTAACTCTACCTCCCCAGAAGCAAGGGTAAGGAGGGGATGTTCTGACCTGTAGTGGTCCAGCGCTGTGGCCGTTGCCCGGATCCACTGCCGGTTCACATCTTGTAATGTTTTTATTGTTATGTCACTGAGGGGGAGCCTGAGGCTCTCTTCATTCAAACGTTCAATGTCAGGTGCCTGGGCCGTCAGTGCTAGCACATGGTTCTGTGGGGAAAAAACAAAAAAGTACAGATAAAATGTCTACATGATGAAATGACCTCCTTACCTTAAAAGATGAGAGAAAATAGGGCCTGAATAGGTAATACAACTTGCATGGAATCAGTTAGAGTTAGAATTGGACCTGAACTTAGATTTCTCAGTGGTGTTCCTATCTGTGGACACCAGCCCGTACATATGGCATGATGGCTAATCTGACCTGTCAACTTTGACAAGATTTAGAAACACCTAGGAGACGCATCCTCAGGAATGTCTGTGAAGGTGACTTCAGGGACATTTAGCTGAGAAGGGAAGACTTCCTGTGGGTGGTACCATCCTATAGGCCGGGAGGCATGACTGAATAAAAAGAGAAAGAGAAGCAACCAGCTGAATGCCATCCCTCATCTCCCTCTGTTTCCTGACTGCGGGTCCACCGTGTCAAGCCGTCTCACACTTTCACTTGCGTGCCCTCCCTACCATGATAGACTGTGGGCCCTAAAACCCTGACACAGAATAAGCCCCCCTTCTTTGTAAAACCTGTGCTGTTATTATGCGTGTGCATGTGTGATGTCAGAGGACTCCTGTACGGAACTGGTTCTCTCCTCCCACCTTTGTGTGGGCTCCACCTGCAGAGCCATCCTGCTGGTCTCCAAACCCTCCGCAAGTTGCCGTTGCCAGGAATTTTGTCATAGCCATGAGAAAAGTGACATGTGTAAGCTGCATCAAAGCAGCCCAAGAAGTATGGGGGGACACTACATTCTGTCTTTAAGCAAGACTGAAAATGAGCTGGTTTTTTGTTTGTTTGTTTTTTGTTTTTTTTCCAGACAGGGTTTCTCTGTGTAAGCTTTGGTTTTTGTCCTGGATCTCACTCTGTAGACCAGGCTGGCCTTGAACTCACAGAGATCCACCTGCCTCTGCCTCCCGAGTGCTAGGATTAAAGGTGTGTGCCACCACACCACCACCACCCCCCCAACCTATGAGTTGTTTTTTTAAAGAACAATTCTGGACCTTCAAGTCCTATATAATCTGCCAATAAATTGGCCTTCAACAGGCTGTACAGTGTGCCTTCACATCCTGTGAAAAATCTGATCCTTAATATGCTCCTGGCTAAGTGTGCTGCTTAAACCAGACTTAAAGAAAACATTTGTATTTTCCTAGAGTGTGAAATCACAAGAAAGAAGATCCATCAAAACATTGTTTTTAAAAAGCTATTCCAGGAACAGCCTCGAGGCCAACAATATGCCCACAGTATGTTAAGTAAACACCTTCCACAATCCCCAAGTTCTCTCTTAAACGCTGCTGTCATATTCTAGGTCAGGATCAACAAACGTTTCTGTAGACGGCCAGCCCGTCAGTGTTTTAGCTTTGGGGGCCATCTTGTCTGGAAAGCAGCCATTCAACTCTGTCCTCATAGAGTAGGATCTCTCACAATGGGTACGTGGAGGTGTGACTGGGCTTAAATAAAATTTTGTTTACAAGATTAAAAGATGGACTGGGGTTTGGACAGCATGCTGTCATTTGCTGACTCCTCACTGAGGTTCTAAATATTGATCTTTGGGAGTTTGAAGGATCCAGAGTTCTTTAGTTCTTTTGTTTCTTTTATGTTAATTATACAACACTTACTAAGGTAATTAAAAAGGAAAAATGACCAATTTCAATTGAATATTTTATATTTGATCTTCAAACTAACCAGAAAAGTCCAATTAATCACAACAGAGATTTCCTTGAACATGTGGGTTCAATGAAGTTAGCTCACAGTGATCTCAAGATTAAAAACACTAACGGATAGTACATACATATTAATAACATAGATATACTAATAATCTATTAGTAATTAGTAATATTAGTAAAAAAAAATCCTACAATGTTCTACATTCTAAGACCTTAGGAAAAATCAAGTAGGGATGAAAGGTTAGTGAATGACTGAGCTCCTGAGTTAAGCAGGATTCTAGCAGATTCTTGCTGTAGTAATTAGCTTATTTTTTAACCCTATGGAAGGTCTAAGCCCTTAGGAAAGACACATATTGCCAGTACCAGGAACACGTCAGGAACTTCCTCTTTCTCTTCATGGTAAAGTTTATTCAAGTTTTCTTCCTCGTGCATAATAAGATCTTGTAAATATGCCAGCCGGTCCCCAAAATCCTTAAACTGCGCCAGAACAATCTATAAAGAGACATTTTCATCAGAAAAGTTTCATGAGTGTGTATGACAGAATTAAGCATAGCATTACTGGCTGCTAAGAGTTCAAATTATTTTTATCTCAAAATTCGGCCCTGGGATTGCATCCTGTGGCTTTGGGTCTTCCTAGAGCAGTTCCACACAGAGAAGTGAGTATTCCGGTCTCTTTGTGCTACTACATTTTTCTCCTTCCTGCCGACGTCGAGACAACATCAGAGATTCATGACTCTCTATGTAGTCTGCACACTACAGCTCAGGAAACTAATGGAGACTCCGATGGACAGCTGTGTTTCCAGCAACCACACCTATGCCTCAATTACTCCACTCAGAAATCCAGGTAACAGCCCAGCAATGGCAGTGCATGCCTTTGATTCCAGCACTCGGGAGGCAGATGCAGGCAGATCCCTGTGAGTTCAAGGACCCCAGCCTGGTCTAGAGAGCTAGTTCCAAGATAACCAGGGCTACACAAAGAAATTCTGTCTCGAAAACCCCCAAAAAGAAATCCAGATAATGAGATCTGAACAGTGTATGAAGCATGCTCCTTGCTAAATTAACATATTTGACAATGAAGAAATGGCTGTTTAAGAGCTGGCCCTTGCCAATGTGATTAAGCGAGACAATGTTTGGGATGGCTTCACCCTACAGCTTCCCTAAGGTACTACGCAAACAGCACAACCGCTTCATAGGACTCAACAAGCTGAGGGTGGCATGAGAATGACCATAACCATTCAAACGGAAAAGCAAGACGAACCTTAAATTCATTTGACTTCGCCAGCAGCATCTTTTCCAAATAGGCAGCTGTCTGGAGGGAGTGGAGCTGTCCAGAATGGAGCCCAGGGGTGCTATGGTCTGTGGGCTGTGGGAGCTGATCCAAGAGGGGAGAATTCTCCAGGAAGGCCTCTTTCGTCTTCAGTACGTCACGCTGCAGCTCCTGGAGAAAGAGAAAGGCTAGCAGAAGGCTGACTTCCTCCCCCACCACAGCCCCCACCCCCTGCCACTTGTGTTTCTGTGAGTTTGTTGTTGCTGGTGCTGCTGATTTGAAATAGCTGAAAAACTCAACTTTTTCTTAAAGTGATGTAACTTACTGGTGCTGCTCCGAAATCGGGCAGTTTAGAGCCGAACCTGTCATCGCCCAGCAGAGTGGGGGGCTTCCAAGTTCCAGAAGCTGAAGACCGACTGAGTAGACTCATGGACTCTGCATTTCTAATTACCCAACACTTGAGGGATGGACTTTCAAATCAGCTCAGGGATCACTAGAGGCTGTCCCTTGCTGGTGACAACATATCCCAATATAAATGGATTTGGGTAGAGTCCACAGCGTCTCACTAAGCAAGCAGATGGCAGGGTACTCTAATTAAATCTGTTACTTATTTTTGATTTGACCTAGGTCACAAGATATAAAACAATCTTGTTACCAAAGTTTCATACTATGGCATATTCACATTCCGAGTATTTCCTCACAGCCCTGGAAAAACACCATAGCTGAAACTGCTCTGTTCTTTTAGTCTGAAATCACTGAATTCCCAGAAAAGCCATACTCACATGGCACCAAGTCCAGGATTACTATTTTATATATATATTTGAGAGTATGTATGGGTATGTGTGGGTGTGTTTGAGCTGTCCACTTTGTTTATTTACTTATATGTTTAGTCAGAGTGTCTTCACTCGCCTAGGCTGACTGGCCAGTGAGCCCAGCTGTGTCTACCTCCACAGTACCAGGATTTCAATCACCACATTTAGCTTTGGACACGGGTTTGAATTCAGGTACTCATTCTTTTTTTTTTTTTTTTCAGAGCTGAGGACAGAACCCAGGGCCTTGCACTTGCTAGGCAAGCGCTCTACCACTCAGCTAAATCCCCAACCCCAGGTACTCATTCTTGTATGGCAAGTATTTTATTCACTGAGCCATATACCCAACCTCCAATATCATCATCATCATCATCACCACCATCACCACCATCACCACCACCACCACCACCACCACCACCACCACCACCACCACCACCACCACCACGACCACCACCACGACTTATTTTTGTTTCAAATTAATGTGTACTGTGCTGGTTAGTGTTCTGTCAACTTGACACAAGCTACAGTCATTTGGGAAGTGGGAACCTCAACTGAGAAAAGTGTCCCCAATATATTGGCCTGTGGGCAAGCCTGTAGGACATTTTCTTGATTATGACTGATATGAGTGGGTCCAGGTCACGATGGGTGGTGCCACCCCATGGGCAGGTGGTCTTCGGTTATATATGACAGGCTGAGCGAGCCATGAAGGGCAAGCCAGTAAGCAGTGTTCCTCCATGGCTTCTGATTCAGTATTGGCCCTGCCCTGAGTTCCTGCCGTGACCTCCTTTGATGATGGACTGTGCTGTGTAGCTATAAGCTGAAATAAACTCTTTTGTTCCCAAGTTGCTTTTGGTGTTTTATCACACAGCAATAGAAACTTTAATTAAGATATGTATATATGTTTATGTGTGTGTATGCACACACATAAACAGGTACTCATGGAAGCCAGAAGAAGGTGTCTGATTCTGGAGTTACTGGTGACTGTGCGGTACCCACCATGGGTGCTGAGAAGCGAACTTGGGTCCTCTGGAGAAGCAGCACTCATTCATAACTGCTGAGCCATTTCTCTAGCCCCACCCACCCAGTATTATTTTTAAAGCCAAGAGATTCTTGATCACAACCAGGTGAGGCACCGTGGCTTCTATCTCAGATTTTGCATGAGGCTTTTGTTTAGGGCTTTAACTGCTGAAATAGAAGTGTAAACTTGGAAAGAGGTGGTGACAAGACCCCCTTGACCCATCTGCCACCTCCTTCTTCCAACCCCACATGTCGCATCTCGCCGGTGTCCGACACAGCCAACTCAGGACACCTGTCTGATTACTTCTCTGTCCCGGTGGTCTGTCTCATCCCAAGGCCATGGCCATCCCTCACCAGTCCCGTCTCCTTTGCTGACGTGGCTTTGTACCCACCTCTACGTCCTGCAGGGCCAGCGGCAGGATGTCTGCCAGGTTGTTTCCTGACATGTTGATGTTGGCAAGCTGTTGGAACTTCACTTCCTGCTGCCGTAGCCAGGCTGCAGCTTCTGCGTGAGCGCTGTGAGAAGCCTTCCAGAGCTGCAGCTGACCTCGGGCCTCCTGCAACTGGTCTGCGAGGTCTTGGTTCACCTGGGTCCACCTGTCAGTGTAAAGTTAACAACAACCCTCATTCCATCCGTCACTTGTAGCAAAATTATATACACATACTCTACCAGGAAGTTAAAAGCAGATGGATATTGTTTGTTTGTTTATTACTTATTTATTTATTTATTTATTTGTTTGTTTAAGACAGTCTCTCTATGTAGCTCTGGCTGTCCTGGAACTCACTATGTACACCAGGCTGGCCTCCAACTCAGAGATCCTCTACCTCTGAAATGCTGCTGGGATTAAAGGCGTGCGCCACCACTACCTGGCTTTTAAAAAGGTCTTATTTATACCATGCTTCTGTCTGTCAAACAAATTTACTGTGCAGTTACAAAAACAATATCCTTATTTTCAAGTTAAAATAAAGGAAAAACTTTATTCCATTTTCAAGTTAAAAGAAAGGAAAAAATTTATTCCAGTTTCAGATTTTTATCTTGCTTGTTTTTTCATTTACTCTACTTTTTAAAAAAAAAAAAAAACTTTTCCATATTACTAATAATAATAAAAAAAAGAGGCTAGCCAGGTGTAGGCTCATGATTGCAATCTCTTCACTGAGGAGGTTGGGAACACACAGTGAGTTTTAGGCCAGCCAACAACTCAATGAGATTCTGCCAGGAGGGGGAGGGGGAGGGGGGAGGGGGATGAGGAGGGGGAAGAGGAGGAGGGAGGGGGAGGAGGAACAACCATTTTTTAAATGGCTGTATAAAACATTTTGCAGATTATTTGTTGCACTTGTGTGAATGGGGCCAGCGATGTAGCTCAGTGGTAGAGTATTAGTGTGGCATAGATCAAGCCCTGGATTCAATTCACAGGAGCACAAACAACCGAAAACACCAACAAAAAGAACAAACTTGTATGTTCAGCAATGGCCCGGATCCTTACACAGCAACAGTCTATGTAGTGAGGGGGCCCTGAAACCAAATGTGAGCTAGATTCATTATTGCCTTCCCTTCAGTGAGGGCTCAATGGAGACCCGAGGATACCACATCAGGGCATATAATTTCTGTCCTGTGTTCAATACTTGATTGAAAGTTGTTTTGCTGAAGCATGGAGAAAGAATTGAAAGCAGTCGAACTTTACGTTATCCCTGGCAAACTAGCTTTAGGTCACTTTCCAAAAGATGTTTTGACCATACCCACCCCACCTTACTCTACAGACTCCCCACTCCTCAGTGTTCTGATGCTGATTTGGGGATTCCTGAGACCAAGCCTTGTATTTAGAGGATGCACTCTGGAAGTGGTACATTAGTGCATTTCTAGCTTGGTTAAATGCTTGGTTATCCAAACATTGTATGAGGTACACTATAGCTCTCATGACGTTGAACCTTACACTTAACATGATGAACTACATCCTCCAAAGCAGAGCCACCGAGGAGACCAGTCATCTTGGAGGAGTGAGAAGCCTTTAAAAGGCCTAACAATCCAGACAACTGGTCAACCTTTCAAGCTGCGTTCTACACATACCTTGAATGAGCATCTTGGCATTTCTCTTCCATTATTCCAGCAATGGAGGGGCAAGAATCTTTGAGTCTGCCAATAGCCTCCTGTAGTTTCCCCCAGCTACCTTCCCTGTGCTCAGCTTCATCCTGAAGGGCCTGAGGACACAGAAAAGGTCAGGTTTGGATGTTCTGGCCACCCCTCTGGAAGGTAAGGGTTTTGTGGTCCTTGCTGCTGCACAATAATGACACAGACACGTAGACTTTATAGGACGGTGGCACACAACCAAGAATGGGAAGAAGGCAAATGACAAGGCAGTCCTTCCTCAAAGGCTGGATAACTCAGCAGTATTAAGTTGTTAAACACATATTTGTCCATACGTGCAATTTCATAAACCATGAAACAGACACAAAAAATTCAATATATACTTCCTGTGGCACCACTTTTGCTTCTATGTGAACAGCACAAAAGCACCTGCATTCATTACTATGCTTATTTCAACCTTCAATTTTTTTACCCACAATACCTTTGGCCACGCTGGTTGACTTACCTGAAGGTTCTGCACCTGGCAGTCCAAGGCCTCCATTGATAAAACCACAGGCTTGCTGTGCTCCATTGAGTATGCGAGTTGGATTGTCACCACATTGGCCTCATCGTAGAGCTTGTCACAGGCCTTCCACTCCTGCAGCGCCGACTGCGCGGAGGCCCTGAGCTGATGGACCTATGACGAAAGTGGACACCCTGACTTAGCTTTCCTAAGACAGTCCCTCATTGTGTTTCCTCCCAAGGAATCTGCAATTGTACCCAGTTTAGGCATTTCAACTTGAAAGCACTGGCAATCTCCACTAACTTCTTGAAGGTGGGAAGGGTAAGGCGCATCCAGATCTCAGAGAAGGCTGTTTTAATTATGGGTTAGTGAGAGAGAGAGAGCCCCAAGATCACGGGGCTCATGACAGACCCAGGGATCAGGCTGCCAGCCTTCTGGCCTTGGGCAGATTATTTAACTTTGTTATTGGTTTCTTCATCCACAAAGCAAATTGATTAACAAAACAGACCAACTAAACACACATGCCCACCCCCAAAAGGGTTTGTGAAAACTCTCTACAACTGTAAAGCATTTTAAGTATAAGATGCTAAAGTGGCCTCTGAGCATAGGTGTGATTACTGCTAGGCCAGCACAAGCTGGAGAAAAACACACAGGACGCCCATGCATGAAGGACAGGCAGACTTTACCCCCTGGTACACTCTGGTGACAGGAGTTGAGCATTTTGCTACTTAGTGAAAACAATTGCTGAAGCTCCAATGTGGGTGCCTGCCTGTAATCCCAACACTTGGAAGGCTGGCGCAGGAAGAGCATATGCTTAGGCCTGGACTACATGACGAATTCCAGGCCAGTCTGTAGCACTGAAAACATCAACTACGGGGTCATGAGCTGGTTTAGCAGGTAAAGGTGCTTGCATATTGTGCAGGCAGGCATGGAAGCTGGACTCCTCCTGACTTAGCCTCCGGAGGGCTGGGATCACAGATGTGCACCCCAACACTCGGCTTGGATCCCAGGAGACACCACACTCATGGTCTGGGGGACAAGAGAAGAACTTCATGAAGGGAGCCTCAACAGAGTAGAAAGAAAATATTGAAATGTGAGAACTCGGCTCAGCTGGTAGAGCTCCACTACTGAGCACCATGACAAACATCAAAAGTGAAAATTGGTCGATTTGTGTTAGCATTCCTATTTGCTGGACCAGAGAACTGGCTTGGGGAAGTAACCTGCCTGTGGACACAGATGGGGCAATGTGGTAGTCATCGCTGTCAGGCAGCAACGGCTGGTTTTTTTGGTTTTTTTTCCGAGACAGGGTTTCTCTGTGTAGCTTTGGAGCCTGTCCTGGAACTCACTCTGTAGCCCAGGCTGGCCTCGAACTCACAGAGATCCACCTGCCTCTGCCTCCCAAGTGCTGGGATTAAAGATGACCACCTTCTCTTGATGTGGGTTCTGGGGATCAAACTTGGGTCCTCATATTTGTCCCTTCACCAACTGAACCATCTCCCCAGCCCACTTCCTGGAGAATGACCCTTTACTGAGCTAAAATTCACATATCACAGAATTTACCTATTTAAAAAGTAAAATCTTACACATCAATTTTAGAACACACTCTTTACTCCAAAAAGAGACATCATATCCATCAAGAAGTCACTTCTTCCCAAGCCACAAATCTACTCTGTCTCCACAGATTTGCCTGTATTAGATATTTCATAAAATGGTTCCATTCATGGTCTTTTGTGACTGTCTTTTACTTACCAGACTTTAAAGTCTGCTTCATACATCTCAATAATATCCCACATTACAGATATACCTATTACATTTTACTAAGACATCCACAGTTGGATAGACAATGGGTTGTTACCATTTTGGGGCTATCATGATTAGACTGTTATAAATATTCATCACCTAGGTGAATTGCTGAGTCATACGGTAACTCTATGTTTAACCATCAAGGAACCACTATACTATTTTCCAATGCAGCCAGACCTCTTTACATCCCGCCTGCAGTATATGAACACCTCCCTGCTAACATTTGCTGTCTTCCATCTTTATTGCCATTTGCATTTGTATGACTTGATTTTATCATGGTTTTGATTTTTTATTCCCTTGATGGCTGCTGATGTGATTATTAGCCATTCACGTCATCTGTAGAGAGATGTCCATTCAAACAACCTCTCCATTTTTGCCATTTGATTCTCTACCCTCTTATTAGTGCCCTGTAACTTGTTAGACTATACATACAAGCCCCTTAGGGAAGATGCAACCTGAAAATGCCTCCTCCATCCTGGAGGGTAGGAATCCACTATTTTCTATTCTCTCTTACTCCTGGTGGTGAGAAACATAAACAAACCAGATTAACAAACGACTGAGTGAGCTCATCCTCATTCCTCCCCATCCTGTAGCTTGTCTCTGCACCTCTCTGTGGTGTTCTCCAAAAGAACAAAGTAATCAGTTGTGATGAAATCTAACCTATTTCCCTGACTCTGACTGCTTATGTTTCTAGTGTCCTATCTCAAAGGCCAGTTGTGAACATTAATGTTGCTTTTTAAAAAGCTTTATAGTTTTAACTCTTATGTTTATGTCTGGTTCATTTCAAGTTCCATTTTGGATGTGGTATTGAGTTAACATTTCGTCACTCTTTGATGTTTAATATCCGGATACCCCAGTGTCATACTGTGAAAAAAAAAAAAATCCCCCTTCTCCCTGTGAATTATCTTGACATCTTTGTTGAAAAAAAAAATCAACTGAAAGTTTATTTATTTATTTATTTGGACTCTTGCATTTATCCGTATGTCTCTCTTATGATCTTGATGTCACGTGCTTTTATATACACTACCTTAATTTAATTCCCCCTCCATATTTTTATTACATTATATATTCATTATATTGCTGTTATCTGCTCACGTGAATTTCCTGCACTGCCCAAGCTCCTCGAGGGTATGATTCCATTATTTTCTCCTTTCTCTTACTCCTGGTGGTGAGCAGAGTAACTTAAACAAACATGATTGACAAATGGCTGAGCAAGCTCATCCCCATTTTCCCAGAGTCCCAGGGAAGGGATGATGCTGCAGGTTGCCTAGGGATTTCAATTGCACAGCTTGTTCTCAATTCCCCCTAGGAGCACATGGTGGAAAGCAGATTTTAGTGCATGACATAGACACCCAGGGAGGATTCTGGAAGGAACACAAACACATAATTAGCCGGCCTTCAGAGCATCCTCCCTGGGTGGGAGGTAACGCCCTTGGCAAGTCTCAGCTTTGTCATCTAGTGCTCTCCTTTCGGAGGCATCCACACACTCTTCCTCCCCTGCCTCTGGTGGTCTCCCTAAGCCAACCGGGCTCCCAGCTCCCCAGGCTATGTGATACGCCCCCTCCCCTCCCTGCTGCAGCTCCTACAGGCTTGGATTGCTTTTTCCTTACTGCTGCTGTGGAGCTGACCTGGAAACACTGCCAGATGCTCAGCTGGCCTGAGAGATGGAGACATTTATGCTTGCCCGAGTATGGCAGACAAAACAAAGATAGCCAAGTGGGTTTCCTGCCTGCCGGTGCCTTCGTGGTCTATGGCTTTGCCTCCAATTATTTAGGGTATAAAATGAGAATTGAAATACTTCCTTTCACTTCAGTATGTCTCCCAGCAGCTCTTCGTTTTTTTTTTTTTTTTTAAACATGGGGGTAAATCTCTAATGAAAGAATGGTAACAACAACAAATGAAAGATTCTATGATGAGAAACAGAAGACTGAGTGATGTCTCGTACCTGGCCGGTCACATGACTCTTCTTTTGAAACAGCTCATCGATTCCAGACGCCATGTCTTCTAACAGGGGCATGTCTCCCCCCTCCAAAGTCAGCGAACTTTGTCTCAACTCATCCAGTGCTTTTGATTTCATGGCAAGCTGATTTTCTATATCCTAGACAAGACACACACACAAAAGTATAATACTACAGAACAATTAATAACCTGGAGTTTACTCTTCTCAAGTAAAAAAATGCCAATGGAGTATATACAGAACAAACACAGCAACAGCATTTTAATCACAGTTTACTTTTGAAGACAGGGCCTTTGTTATGTTGCCCAGGTTGGCCTCAAGTTCCAGGTCCTCCTGCCTCAGCCTCCTGAGTGCTGGGATTATAGGCATGAACCACCATGCCCAGTCTCACAGGATATTCTTAATTTTAAATTCTATATTTATGAGAGTCTAGGGAACAGGTTGTTAGCAGCATGGTATGGAAATAATCCAGGACAGACAGTCTTTGTTAAATATCTGCCTGTGCTAGCTGTGTGGCCAAGTCATCAGACCCCAAGTCCCCATTTCCTCAGCACCCCGAGCCGTTCAATGAAAGCACAAGCCGGAAGGCACTCTCATACCATTAAGCAGCATGTAAAAGGCTTGCCTGTCTTTTGTATCTGAGTTCATTAAGCCACTCATAAAGCCAACCCAACTGGCTCTGTTCTTTACAGCCAAATTCCCAGAAGCCTATAAAGCTCTCTCTCTCTCTCAAAAAAAAAAAAAAAAAGAAAAAAAGAAAAAGAAAGAAACAGAACATAGATCCAGCAGTGTAAACCAGCTGAAGGAGGCCTGCAGCAGTTGGGGATAATGGCACATGCCTGTAACTAACTCCAGTATGCACAAAGCCAAGGCAGGAGGATGCTATGAGTTTGAGGCTAGCCTGGTCTATACAGTGAGATCCTTTTCAATCAACCAACCAACCAACCAACCAACCAACCAACCAACCAACCAACCAACCAACCAACAATAACCACAGACGTGATTCTCATGCTTGGGAGTGGGCCTGGACAGCCAGAACACAGAATGACAGAAACTCTGATCTACATCGTCTTCTACCCCAGCACACGACAGGAAAGTCCCTCACTTCAACAGCAATCCACGTGTGAGTGCACCATGGAGTTCTCACTGACAAGGGGCTGCACTTCTCAGCTATCTCTTTTTGTGTTTAATTGCAAAAGTACACAGCAAAACAAACCTCTGAAGCCGGCTTTGCCAGTGGGACTCACTGAGTACCACCCTGCTTACCCCTCCCCCACTCCTGCCCAGGAGCCATACTTACAGACAGCCATGTATCTTCTTGTTGAGGGTGTGGAGAAGTGGGGACAAGGCCTGAGAATAGCATGAACAAGTTCTCCTTGTGGCAAGGCCCTGGAGAATCTGACCCATTTTTGGCAAGGCCAATGGATAGTTCACTGCAAAATTCTGGGCACGACCCCAGGAACATATGGGACCCCAGGAACATATGTGCTACCCGCTCTCCTTGCTTTCCTTTTTTTTTTTTTTTTTTTTTTTTTTTTTGGTTTTTTTTTCGAGACAGGGTTTCTCTGTGTAGCTTTGCGCCTTTCTTGGAACTCACTTGGTAGCCCAGGCTGGCCTCGAACTCACAGAGATCCGCCTGCCTCTGCCTCCCAAGTGCTGGGATTAAAGGTGTGCGCCACCACCGCCCAGCTCCTTGCTTTCCTTATACAGATCATATTGCTGGCTGCCTCTAGTTTTACTTTCTTAGAGCTAGGGATGAAATGGCTATTGCATTAGAAAAACATCCCCTACACTGATGACTCTCTTCTGGTTGAGCCAGAGGGATGTTGTTAAAAATATACAGAGGACCTGACTCAGCTCCTAAAGCCTTTGATGTTTCAAGTGTGACCATGAATTCAGAATTCTCAAGAACAGGATGTTGCCTTTTCAACACACCTTGTGACTGGCCTGAAAGAGTCACAGTAATTCATGACATCATAAACCTGCATAACTGTTCTGGAGAGAAGGATTTTAACCACAAGAGTCCAGGAGAAATACAAATAAATAGATAATAGCAGGAGTTACCGGGAACAGTCTAGGAACAGGGAATGAAGCAGAGTCATAGACACCCACAGTGCCCTCCTTTCTAACAGCTGTGCCAATACTGTAGGGAGTTGAGAAGAAGGAGACAGGAGAACAAGAAATAAGCAATGCCAACCATTGAGAGTGAGCTTTAAGTCATGCAGTTTACGGGATGATAGGAGAAAACCCGGTATATCCCCTGTAGGAGACAGAGCAGTACAGAATGAAGAATGAACTGATTTGGCCTTGGCTCATGAGTTAATTGTGAGACCTTAGATCTGACTAGAGGTAAACAGTCATCACTAGAGGCAGAACTCTCTTTCACTTTGCACGATGCGGTAACCGCAAATGCTGCCAACTGGGCGCACTGCTCTGCCTGTAGGTGTGCCTGTTAGAAGACTTCCTTTGTCGCTTGCAACACTGCTTATGCTCCTGACATGAGAGCTATGGATCAAGTAGGTAACGGTCACCGGTGGGAAAGTGGGGGACGGAAGGGGAATGACATGGAAGGGGAATGAGGTAAAGGAACAAACTGGCAATTATTGTAAGCATTATTAGAAACAGAAGGAAACAAATTTGATTGTAAAACTGTCCATGCAAACTATTGAAACTGTATAAATGAAAGCGGCCCAGGCTATCTGGGGCCACTCGTTTGAAACAGGTGGTCATAGTTTCTTCACACATCTGTCCCAGGTCACTGGACCCATTTGGAGTTAGACTCCAGCACACATGTCCTTGAACACCAATCAGAAGCTAGTGTTTTTCTCTGTAAAGTGATACCTTGAAATTGTTTGAAAATGCTGAATCGTTGTCTCCTTCAAATTTCTAATTATCATCCATAGAGGTTCATTTGAACTAGAGATTTCTATAGTACTTACCAGTAACTTGTCATATTTCCTCTACAGTGCAAGGACACTTTTTTAAAAAGTACTATTTAGCAGGGAGTTAGAAGGAAATACCAACACACACACACACACACACACACCCCACACACCAAAAACAATAGTGTAAACAATAAGCTTGGCGATACTAGTGTGTGAGCCCCTCCCTACAAGGCATCCGTTCTTGTTTTTCCTCCTTGGAATAACACGGACTGGGCCCAGTGGTCCTGCAGTCCGCCCTTGCCACACTGGGACCTTCCAGCTCCCACCTCACCAGGTACATTAATCATCTCACTTTAAATCCTGATTTGCAGCACAAATTAAGAATAGAAGAATGAAGAGATTTGCTAATTACAGAGTTTCACCTGAAGCTCACTCCTGCTTGTCTGTGAGAAACAGTGTTAAATACCTTTTAAAATATCCCAATTCCCAAGGCTGGAGAGATGGCTCAGATGTTAAGAGCGCCTGCTGCTCTTACAAGGGAACCAAGTTTGAGTCCCAGCTTCCAGGGGTGGTGGTGGTGGTGGTGGTGGTAACACACTAGCTCTAGTTGGTATCCGATGCTGCTGGCCGCCTCAGGCATTCATACACACACACATAATTAAAAATAAATCTATGGAAGACTTGCTTAGGTTAGGCCTATTTGCAACACTTTGCAGCTTCTGGCAGAGGACTGCTGAGCCCTAGGTGGATGCTAAGGTAGGGGAGAGTAGGGGATGGGAACAGGAAGTGGTCATGGGAAAGGATCTCCTACTTGCTGCTGTTTTTACTTTATGACCAGAGCTGTCAATAGCCTCAAGAGAAAAGGACTGTGACCCAACTTTCCAGCCCCAGCAGTGGCTAGTGGGATGCTTTCACACAGCAAGGGCAGAAGCAGTACTTGTTTGCTTAGCAGCCCTGGGGATAAGTGAAGTGCGGCTGGGGCATGACTAGCTCTGGCCGTGCTTAACAGGATGGGTCCACATCTTGTCAAGAGTCTCAAGGGCGGTGTGACCTGGTCAATGGGATAACACCCTTACACCCGAGTGTGACTTTGATACTGGCTCCAAGGGACAAGTGGTCCTTCTAGAACACCGCACACAACAGGTGGCTGAAAATTATCTTCTTCAGGCAAAGTGCAGAATGCAAGACTAAGCAGCATGGAAACGTCTGAGTAATCTTGCTGACACTGGGCAAAATAATAAAAAAAACGCAGATGGAAAAGCCTGGAAGCCAAAATTGCCCAAAAAATGTTTCCTTTCCTTAGAAGTGACATTCAAACCTCATAAAAGCAACAATGACCACAAAAAGGCCTTCTGTCTACAACCGGAAAAAGTGTCACTTTACAATTATTTAAAACCCATGGACCCTTATCTCATGTATATGAGAAATAAATACAGTTATGCACCATAAGCATGGTGGCAATCGCATAATGCCCAGGTGTGTGGTAGGCAACCCCATTCTAGATTTGTGTGAGCAGAATCTGGTACAGCGTTCATTAACCACGTACCACCACATATCTCTCTCAGATGCATCCCTGTCACTAAGCAATGCATGACTGAGTGCTCAGGGGAGCTGGGGCAGAGTCTCCAGAAACTACAGCATTTTTCCTCGTCCCCAGGACAAGTGTAGTCATGATGTAGCCCAGACACTGGGTGGGCAGGGTGCTGCCCCTCCTCACCTGGCAGTCCAGGAGCAGCTTCTCCATGGAGATGGCACTTTCAGGTTTTTGGAGTATCTTCAGCTTCTCTTCCTGGGCCTCCAACCAGGTGTTCAAAGTCTGTATTTTGTTTTCATTCTCAGTGATACTTTCCAGAAGTTGTTCCAAATGTTGTATCTATACGGGATGGATAAAAATATTATAAAGGGAACTTCCTTACTTTCATCCCTGTTCTTAAAAACGTGCGACAGTTTGAGTTGGAATGTCCCCCATGGGCTCAGGCATTTAAATACTTGGTCCCCAGTTGGCGGAGCTGTTTCGGGAGATGTTGGCAGTCTGGTCTTGCTGGAGGAAGTATGTTACTGCAGTTTGAAACTATACAGCCTCACTCTACTTCCAGTTTGTTCTCTCTCTTCCTGCCTGCTGTTAAAAATGTGGTGGTGCACACCTTTAATCCCAGCACTCGGAGGCAGAGACAGGCGGATCTCTGTGAGTTTGAGGCCAGCCTGGTCTACAGAGCGAGATCCAGGAAAGGCGCAAAGCTACACAGAGAAACCCTGTCTCGAAAAACAAACAAACAAAAAACAAACAAACAAACAAACAAACAAAAAAATGTGATCTCTCCGTTTCTTGCTCACCACGTCTGGCGGCCTTCTCTCTGGAACTACAAGCCCAAATAAACTCTTCCTTCTATAAGTTTGCTTGGTCATGGTGTTTTTTTTTTTTTTTTTTTTTTTTTTAAATCACAGCAACAGAAGAATAACTAATACAAAATGTAAATATCATTATGTGGTTATTTTGTTTTATTTTTGCTATAGCATCTGTATCCTTTTGAAATGAAAATATAACTTGGTATCTTCTGAAAGTTTTAATATTTTACACAACAAAATGCACTGGTCATTTTGGGATGAAGATTTGTAAATCAAGAATTAAGCTTTTACACTCCTCTCTGTGAAAAACAAAAACAAAAAAGTTTTTCTTTTTTTTCTCTTTTTTTAGTAAAACAATCTGTTGAGATAGCCAACTGGAGTTTCATATTAGCTATGCCAAATAAAACTATGCTTCTAAACGTCAATATTTTTCTTCCAAACTTCAATATTTTTCATCATATCCTTCATTAACCTTGGTATAGATAAAGGGAGTTTTCTTCTGACTCTTCAGAGTTGCCTAACAATTACTTTCTTAAAAAAAACATTTTTTTTAAGATTTATTGATTTATTTTATGTGTATGGATGTTCAGCCTGCATGTACAGATGCACCATGTGCATGTCTGGTACCTGCAGAGGTCAGAAGAAGGCATCAAATCCCCTGGAAGTAGAGTTATAGACAGTTATGAGCCACCACATGGATGCTGGGAACAGAACCTGGGTCTTCTAGGAGAAGAGCCAGTGTTCTTAATCACTGAGCCATCTTTCTAGCCCTGCTCAGCAGTTTCTTGATAGACATCAATATGCCACCAACATCTCAAATAGTTCACCAGTTTAATAGACAAATCTGTTTCTAGTTCTGATTCTTATTTGTAATATAATTTTCTTGGGTAATCATCTTCTGCTGGTCTGAAGCTCAGTGCATTGAGACATGCTGACAATACCTACCCAGCCAGGTGTGCCTTTAGTCTCAGTACTCAGTGGAGGCTGGTGGATCTGTGAGTTCAAGGCCAACCTGGTCTACATAGCAAGGCCCTGTCTCAAAAAACACGAACCAAAAAAAAGGTCTTTTCTCAGATGGATATAGTATCACTTGATCAGTTATTCTAAAGCTGGAAATGAAGATACCGCACTTCTTTGCAAGTATAAATAATACGAGGCACATTTTGTACATTTCTTTTGGGAGGGCTACCCATCCACTTAAACGACTGTCTAAGAACTGACTACATGGTTAAGGGATCCAGAGAAATTTCAGAATATTTTTTCGGTGTTCTCAATGTTTTCCAAAGAAATTTTAAGTCATTCTGGTATCAGTAGTGTGTGAATGTGGCAGCTTTGGGTTTTACTTTGCTAAACCATTTCTAACTTATGAACTGTAATGCCCCATGGTGTTTGTTTTGGGTGTCTGGGTATTAAAATGGATACGTTTATCTGTTATGGGGTATTTGTGCACTGTGTGAAAGTGTATTGCTGTGATTAGTTAGTAAAAAGCTAAAGGCCAGTAGCTAGGCAGGAGGTACAGGTGGGACTTCCAGGCAGATAGAGAAAGGAGGAGGAGATGAATCCAGGCGCCAGAGAGGTGTCAGGAGACACAGAAGAAGCAGGATGGGCGGTGTGTGGCAGAATGCAGATTAATAGAAATGGGTTAATTTAAGTTATAAGAACTAGTTAAAAACAAGTCTAAGCTAAGGTCAAGCTTTCATAGTTAATAATAGGTCTCTGTGTCATTATTTGTGAGCTGGTGGTCTAAAGGAAGGTCCAACCGCATTTATCTATTAACTAGAATTTCGTTTTTCTTTTCTTTCTTTCTTTCTTTCTTTTTTTTTTTTTTTGGTTTTTCGAGACAGGGCTTCTCTGTGTAACAGTCCTGGCTGTCCTGGAACTCTCTTTATAGACCAGGTAGGCCTCAAACTCACAGAGATCCGCCTGCCTCTGCCTCCTGGGCGCTGGGATTAAAGGCATGTGCCACCACCTCCTGGCTTAACTAGAATTTCTTTCTTTTTTTTTTTTTTTCATTTTACATACCAACCCCTGTTCCCTCTCCCTCCTCTTCTCCCGCTCCTCTCCATCTCCCCCCATCCCACCCTCATCCCCTCCTCATAGAGGGTAAGGCCTCCCTTAGGTAGTCCACACAGGCTGGCATACCAAGTTGGGGCAGGACCTAGCCCCTCCTCCTGTGAGTAAGGCATGCACCATAGGTAATGGGCTCTAAAAAGCCAGTTCGTGTACCTGAGATAAGTCCTGGTCCCATTGCCAGGGGACCCACAAACAGACCAAGCCACACAACTGTCACCCACATTCAGAGGGCCTAGTGCGGTCCCATGCAGGCTCCCCAGTTAACTAGAATTTCTAACTGAGAAATATCCCGTTCAAGTTGTCCATCCATTCATACACTTGAAAATTTTAATATGAATCTTAATTAAATAAATATATTTGTGTGCTTTTTTAACATAGGAAAGAGATGGGATATTTGTTACTATCAATATTAAATACTTTTTTCATGAATAAGTTTTCTTCACATTTCAAGACCTTCAGTAGAAACTCGCCATATGCATTCCTTTTTCTTTTTCTTTTTTTTTTTTCTGTTCAGTCATCTTAAAGATGAAATGGCGTTGTCCTTTTGAACATGTTTCCATTTGAAAATGTCAAAATCTCTGACCTTTTGGTAGCCTGACGTGTTTCTTTTCACTTGCCCAACTCAGTTTCCCAAAGGAACCTCAACATAGCCGTTGCCATTACTTCCATCCTCTGTTGTGTGCACTCACAGAAAATGCTAAAACGCGGGGTCTCCAAAGGGGCTGTAATTTCGAGGGTTAGCAGGCTTACGACCGTGAATCAGCTTTTTGAGTAGCTTTTAAGAGTTCTCTGCAAGGGGTATTTGGCGAGGGCAAAATCGAGCCTCCAAATGTGACTGAGGACACACCTTTCTATTCAGGGCTCCAAGCACTCGGTGCCACTGGCGGTTCATCTCTCCCAGATGCTCCGCAAACTCGGTCCTTTCATAGCGCTTGCTTTCTACGTCACAGGTGCTCAGCTGAAGCAGTGACTGGTTAACAAAGTCAACGATCCACTGCTTGTAGTTCATTTCCATTCTGAACTCCTGAAACACACGGACAAGCAAAATTAAACACCAATGTCAGCACGGAAGACCATCACACAAACTATATTTTTCTTATGGCAGGACTCTAGGGGGCGCTAAGGGCCTATCCATTAATTCCAA